>JAIUZE010004087.1:0-177347 GCA_022085475.1 Heliosperma pusillum
GACGGTTTTTGCTATGTCCCACTTTGAGTCGGTTTTTACAAATGATACGGTTGAGCACTATTTTGTCTTGTGCTTTGTACTCTCATTCCCTTGGCTACCTCCACGTTCGTAAGGCTGGAATGTCGGAACGGGGAGGTATCCTACTGCTTAAATGCATGTGTTAGTGGGCATACGACGACGTTGTTGGGAGTTGAACGCATTGCGTTGATCAACCCGGCCGTCAAATGTTGTGGACTTGCGAGGTGGTGTTATTTGCATGTAGCGTACCGCTTGTTATGTGGCTTGAGCTCTTTTCCGCCTCTTTCGTGAATTGATCTACCGAATTTGGGGTACTCGGCGTCAATGATTGACCGAGTCTTGGATGCGAAATGTCATCGCATGTCGAATCGGAAAATGGTTTATTCCGAGAGTCTGGCTAGATTTAGACTAGGACCGGATATTTATATCGTCGTGCTACCAGGAGAAAATTAGTCTACATATACGAAATGTCATCGTGTATGCGTTCAGGGTAATGCTTATCTCGTGATGCCTGTTAATCATACTTGCAATGTACACGGTGCTAGTGCGTTTCATTTACCGTGAGAGATGTCGTCTTTGTGTCGTCGTTCTTGAATGCGTGATTTCATGATATTATTCATGGTCATTGCATGATTGGGCATTGTCAATGTATTGGTATGTCTGAATGGATGATAATATGATGAATTTATTGTGGTGATCGCATGACTTGGCATGGTTTGTTTGTCGAGTCTCAATATTATCAAACCTATACCGCTAACGGTGAGATGTAAGCCCTAGTGAGCGTATTCGGTTGCCTAAGAGTGTCTTCCCAAAGTCTTTGTATCACATGATGGATTCGGACTTGTAACTCTTATGCTCTTATCAATATATATTAAATTGCCTATCTATCCTTATCGTATTTCACATGTATATCTATATATGCATGCTTATCTTTTGTATTTTCTTCTATGTACGTTTAATGTGATATGGCTGGGAGAACCCGGAGTTACTCCCCACTGACTGTGGCGTTCATGTTTTTCATGGATGAACAAGTTGCTTGCATGGATGGCTTTTTGCTTATGCTATTTTGGGTTCTGGTGTGAGCTAGCGGGCGTTGCCCCTGGATTAAAGCACCTCTAGACGATTTTAGCTTGTTTGCTAAACACTTTTACTTGTTAACATTTTGGAGAGACTTCGTCTCTTGATGTAGTATAATTCGTACTTTAGTTTGTAATAATTGACACTCCTCGTATTCTTTCCTTGCATGTATAAAAGTTTTTAAAACTTCATATTTCCGCTATATAATTCACATGCTTGTATGTTTTATATTTCCGCATTCGCGAGGGTTGTCACAGCTTGCCCGTCCTTCAGCCCCTGTACATGATTACAAAGGTGAGAACTATAACCGGTATCAAATAACCAAGAAGATGTACTAGCAAAGTTAATATCTATCATATAGAGTGATGAAAGAATTTTACCTGACGTTGTTACACAACCGTCCTTCTTGTCTTTCAAGTATTTGGGGCAATTGCGTTTCCAATGCCCTTTGCCATTACAATAATAGTAATCCGCCTCCGCGTGTTTGTTGACGTTGTGCTTGGGCTTATAAAAGACCTTGCCCTTTCCCTTGCCGATTGTCTTGAAAAGAGTCTTACCCTTTCCTTTGTCCTTTTTCACCCCAAGGCTCATGTTCTTCAATTTCATTGAAAGAACCTCCTTGGGTTCACTCCCACTAGCCTCCATGTCCCTCTCAGCTTGGGTGAGGAGTGCATGGAGTTCATGGAAACGCTTTTCCATGCCATTCATGTTATAGTTCACCCTAAATTGGGTGAATTTGGTGTGAGAGAATGAAGGATTTTGCCCACCACTAACTGCTCTAAGCTGTCGGCGTCCTCAACCATTTTGAGCACGTGTGGGCCAACTTTTTGGCCCCTTTGAAGTTTAGTGTCAAAGAATTTCGTAGCCGCCTCATATTGGAGAATTTGAGGGGCTTGCGAAAACATCGACGTTATCCTCGTGAATATCGCATATGCATCGAGAGATATCAATTGGAGTTTGAGTTTGGGTGAGATTGACCAAATCAAGACATTCTTGACGTCATTGGCAACCTTTAAATAAAGGGCATATTCGGCCCGAACCACCGCGGACGATGTTGGCGCGGGTTCAGTGGGGGCTCTTCGACCAAGTATTGAAGCACGTTATCAGATATCGCGGCGCTCTTGATCGTTGAATCCAATTCAACGAAGTTACTACCGTCATCTTTTAGGACACACTTGTCCATGATGGATCTCAACCATGAGTCCTTACCCAAGGTCGCGTTGTTTGATGAAGTTGACATTGTGCGAATATGGTTAGTACAAAAAAAAGAAATATATAAACATTCATTGTTATGATAATTTACTTGAAACACATTTTAACAAGTTTAGCATTTATATAATGACCTCTCACTAAATTATATAAATGATTTCAAGACCCATCTTTTAAAAAAAAAATAGTCATCGTATGCTACCTTTATCAAAAAATGGTAAGTTATTACTTGACTAATTCTACACTTCTATTCTACCCTTAGAAGTCTTGGTTGACGGATTTCATCTAAATCCATCTCCTAGTCCCAATATAACGCTTATCTCGTTGAGTCGAATCCAATTTTAGCTTGTGATCGTATCACCCTACTTACCCGAGGTAAAAAGGGACCCACGAGCGTGGTGTCCCTAATGAACACGGGATTCATAGGTGTTACTAATTGGTAAGGCTAATCTCAATTTTTTTTTTAAAAATATGTGAGATCTTGTCAATTTAGATATTAATTCCCTATAAGTGAACAAAGTCGGTGAATTGTCAATAACGTTGAATTGACAATAACGGAAAATAAAATGCATGTGTGACGATTTTGGCATGAGCGGAAATAAAGCAAGCAACCAAGCAACGAAAAAATCCTAGTATGGCCACCTAGCTAATCAAATTAACTAGATAATTACAAATTCGGAAACCAACTCCTTGGTCCCTTGCCTCTTCACTTTGAACACCTTCCAAAAAATGGCACCGTCTTGAGGGAGTCACCGGTATTCATAAAAATAATTACAAATATACAAATTCCTATTATACATTTGTTCTATAAAATAAAATTATTAATTATTACAAACCGGCGATACGAGATCGCAATAAAAATTACAACCAAACCGTTATTCCCTTACATTACGGGTAATAACGATTAAAAATAAGTAGGTCATACTAGGTACAAAATTTGCATAAATTATTAAATAAATGACATTAATTCATTCAACCATAAATAAAATAAATTGCTGCAAAATTCATGTCAAAATCGCCCTAAACATATTCATGCTCATTATAGCTCGATTTTACGGGATTTATTGATTTTTTAACCATTAAAAATCAATATCAACATTATAATATCATTTAAATTCAAACTAATTAACTAAACTGTTTTAGAACTCAAAAGTAGTCCCTACTAATTTTGTTGGTCGTTAATTAGATCGATTTGATTTCATTTTCTAAATATAACAGTTTAATCATAAAAATTATGAAATAAACCAAAAATAAAATATAAACATCATAAAAATTTGAAACCAAAAATTTTGTACAATCTGGAACATTTCCAGGAACTCCAAAAGTCAAAAACATTTGCTCAAAAAATTTAAATTAATTATAGTAAAACAGTGAAACAAATTATGAAATTTCACCAAAATGATCAACATCAGAATGTAAAATGTAGTAAAAATTTTCATGACCAGAAAAGGACGTTTCACTTTTATGAACATTATAATCTCATATTATCAATTTTTATCTTATAAAAATCAATAAACATGCAATACTTAATTAAAATTCACGAAATGTTACATACAATATGTAAGACATGCATGTGAGATCATATTAAAATTTCACGACAATAATAAACATGCAACTATTTTTAGTTAACTTTTAACATCAAATATGCATATTAACTCGGTTTAAAAGCCAAAAATAAAAATAAATAGAAAATTAGTCCCTAAAATTACGAAATTTGACCACAAACATTTTGAAGTCAGTAGGTATACATGCACCAAAAAATTTCGTCCGCATCATATTTTAACTCAAATGTTTGATTTATCAGTTATCTTAGAACTTTAATAAAAATTGTCCAAAATGAACATGCATGCTACAAGGTAGAACACCTCTTTCAAGTTTCACTAAGATGATACCAAATAATCTAGCCTTATTATTAACTAGATAATAAGATAGATATTATGCTACTAATAATAGTATATATTACTACACTAGTAATACTTAGTAAATATTAGTATTATGAGAGTTTTAGTGAGAGGAAGAGTTTTAGAGAGAAGTGTGAATTAAGCACAAAATGAAGTAAGTAAAAAATGAACAACCATTGTCCATTTTATAGTCCATATGGCCTCTTATTTTTTTGTTATTTAATTTACATGCAATTGTAGTAGAGTATGGTAGTGTATGTAATGATTTGGAATGCATGATATGTCATTATCATAAGGTTGCTTGTTTGCATAAACAAGAACAATTATCATCACTACTACTACTACCATGACCGGCCATACATGGCCCAAAATGGTCCATTTTGATTTTTGATATTTGTCCTACAAATACTTATATGTTAATCATATGTTTAATTATCTTATATAATTAATGTGTTAATTTGATCATATAACAATTATATCAGACAAATTAATATACAATATGTACTTAACATTTAAGTGATATTTTACAATTATATCAATATATAATGTGCAGCAGTAGCTCACCCAAGGGGCCTTGATGATCAAGCCACAAGCCAGACAAGCCTGACCACAAGACCCCCTCAGATTGAAGCTCGAACCACAAGGTCCAAACATCAGGCCATGTCAAGCCAAATTCAAGCCAAACCAAGCCAAGACAATGAAGAAGACATCCCAGGGTTCATCAAGTCATGCCAGGGTCCAAGTCAGTCCACATTTCACACACAAGCCAGGAACAATGCCTGTCAGGGCTCATCAGACCAGTCAGCAAGCCAAGCACCAAGGAGGTACACCAGGGCATCCCAGCCACCCCCACCATGGCCTACCATCAAGCCAACTCATTAATCAACAATTTTGTCCAGGAGAGTCCCCTTAGAAGTCTAGCAAAATCTTAAGTTACAAGCAGTCCAAACCAGGGTCCAGTGAACCTCATGGCAGGGTAAGTTCAAGTCCAGCTGTGGGTTCCTTTTGTCTAAGTCAACTTGTCCTCATCCAAGGCAGGTTTATCTAAGTTCAAATAAGAGTTGAAGATTCCCAAGGAGCAGCAAAATGTGGGAAAAATATCCGTATATTTCTCCTCTAAATTTCAGGATTATAACAAAATTATAAGATACGAAATAACGAGTCATATATGAAAATAACAATATGAATAAGAGATAAAAAATCAACCTTTGGTCCTTGCAAATTGGCCTAAGAATAATATCAAAGGTATGATATCTCCTACTAGTTGCACCCAAGATGCTCCTTGATATGCCTTAATCGTGCTAGAACGATTATACAAAATTACCGCTAATTTTATGTGAGGTTTGATGATTGATCTAGAGAGAAAAATTGATCTAGAGAGAAAAATTGAGAGAAAAATCACCCTGGTGTTTTGTGTTTGTGCCGTCACACCTACTCCAAAAACCTAGGTCTTTTCTTTTTATTCTCACTTAATCATACTAGCTAGGTTTTCCTAAAAAAAGAAATTGCAATTTGGATTCTTTCCAAACCCATTTGGACCAAGTAGATATATCCATTTATTGCTTCATATTTTTCAGTCACACCTAGTAAATAACATCCATTGTATTATTATAATTATCGTCACTAATATCGTCATCTTATTAATAAGTCCACTCAACCTTTTGCAGTCGATTTATTAATACATGTCTGACAATATTTACAATAATTATTACGTGTAATACATTTGCTTAATTAAATATAACGGTTTATATTTAATCACGAATTAACTGATTAGTTCGTTTTAGCTAACATTATTTACATTAATGAAATATAACAGTTTATATTCAATTTACGAATTAACAGTTTAATCCGTCTATCATCATCATTTTTGACTAACCTTTTAGTCAAATACATTGACTAACCTTTTAGTCGTATAAGGCATCAATATGACTATATTATTCATATAATCACATCTCTCAGACACATCCTATAGGTGTGACTTATAGGGACCAGTTGATCACCGCCATAATAAAATGACAATAACGTCAAACTTCTAGCGAGCCAACCGTTATTGATAAACGTTAATCAACTGATTATTATACAAAGTATACCCTGTGAACCTACACAGATTTATTTATGTTATTGCACTAACTATGGAGGACACTGGCTTCAACAATCTCCCACTTGTCCGTATAAGTGTATGTGCGATAACCGATTCTCATATCCATAATAAATTTCTCCCACTCAATGTAAACCAATTTGCAAAGTCTGTATTCACAAAGGTCGTAGTTTAAAAGTGATCAGTATCAAGAGTGGTTTCCTCGACTAGAGAGTAACTTAACTGATAAATGAATCTTTATTCGAGCATGGCCTTGCATTTCAGTTACAACTCCTCGAGTGGCCCTGAGAAATAACATAACCTGATAAAGGTTGGATATTTTCTTCAACTCGAATCTTGCAGATACAAGCGCAGTATGAAATGACCATGTAAAAATCTACTTAGCCTCCTGTTACGGTCAACCATGAGAAAGAAACCAAAGTCACCCAAAAAAACAGCCTTAATCTCAAGAGACAGTCGATAGTCAAAAGAATCGACTCTAGGAACACTATGGACGTCCTATCCACGACCTGGCACCTAATGTTCTGAAACATTTAGGACTCCATAACGTTGTCACAAAATTGTCCTGCGAGGTATCATTATAACTCGCATAAGTGATCGATCAGCCAACTGTTTGACTTATGGCTCGTTGAACCCACCATCAATCGACTTCAGAGAATAATTGCCAGAGTTATCAGCTCATGTAGGCGATTACGGACCAAAACAAATATAATGTAATTCAGTTAACTTTGTGGTGTTCAATATTGTTAGTACAACCCACATAAAAAACAAAATATAAAACAATACGATGATTTCATAGATAGTTTTATTAAAAAGATACAGGTGTCTAATCCATATAAAACAGCTAATACAACTCAGGAACACGTTTAATTCCCATGGAAATAACGTGCCCTTCATGCTTATAATATCTCAATGGTTTAGTGAGAGGATCTGCGACGTTATCATCCGTAGCAATCTTGTCTATCACTATCTCCCTTTGCTCCACGTAATCTAGGATCATGTGAGCCTTCCAATGTACATGCCTAGACTTGTTGCTGGACTTAGGCTCCTTAGCATGGAAGATGGCACCACTATTATCATAATAAATGGTGATCGGGTCATCCGAACTAGGAACTACAGTTAGTCCCTGTAAGAACTGACATATCCATATAGCTTCCTTCGTAGCCTCTGAAGTAGCAAAGTACTCGGACTCAGTCGTAGAATCTGTTATAACACTTTGTTTGGAGCTTTTCCAGCTGACCGCAGCGCCATTAAGAGTAAAAACGAATCAAGACTGAGATTTCGAGTCATCTCGATCCGTTTGGAAGCTAACATCTGCGTAACCGATTGCGCATAGCTCAGTGTCACCTCCATAAGTCAATACCCAATCTTAGTCCTCCGTAGGTACTTAAGGATATTCTTAACAGCCATCCAGTGTGTTTCACCTGGGTTGCCTGTATCGACTCGTCATACTCAATGCATATGCCACGTCTGGACATGTGCATATCATGGCATACATGATCGATCCTATAGCTGATGCATAAGGAACCCGACTCATGCGCTCGACCTCTTCCGATGTCTTTGGTGCCTGAGCTTTACTCAACTGCATCCCAGAAGTCATTGGAAGGTTCCCTTCTTGGAGTTGGTCATGCTGAACCTCTCAAGAATCTTATCTATATAAGACTCCTGATTGAGGGATACATCCGTCGTGATCTATCTCTGTAGATACGGATCCCAAAAATTCTTTGTGCCTCGCCCAGATCTTTCATCTGGAAGTGGTTCTTTAACCAAACTTTTACCGAAGTTAAGAGAGGTATGTCATTCCCAATCAAGAGTATGTCGTCAACATACAATATTAGGAAGACAATCTTGCTCCACTCGACTTGATATATAAGCATGGTTCCTCGACCGATCGAGTAAATCCATTCTATTTTATCACCTGGTCGAAATGATGATTCCAACTCCGAGAAGCCTGCTTAAGTCCATAGATGGAACGCTTAAGCTTGCATACCTTCTTAGGGTTTTTAGGATCAATGAAACCTTCGGGTTGTACCATGTACAACTCCTCCTCCAAATAACCGTTTAAGAAGGCGGTTTTCACATCCATCTGCCAAATTTAATAGTCATGAAAAGCGGCAATCGCTAAGATTATCCGAATGGAACGCAGCATAACTACGGGTGCAAAACTTTCATCATAGTGCAATCCTTGCACTTGAGTGAAACCCTTTGCCACTAGTCGTGCCTTGTAGGTATCTGGTTGTCCTTCTACATAATGCTTTATTTTGTAAAGCCATTTGCACTGAAGAGGCCGAACCTTATCAGGTAAGTCAACCAGATCACATACGTCATTCTCATACATAGAGTCCATCTCGGATTGCATGGCATCAAGCCATAGCTTAGAGTCGGAACAGGTCATGGCACCTTTATAGGTAGCGGGTTCGTTACCTCTCTAGGAGTATAAAACGTCATCTCTCTATTCCCTCGACCATACTATGTATCTGTCTGGAGGAATAGAGTGTCTACCCGACCTCCTCGGTTCCAAAGGAATATTGACCGCAGCCGATGATGAAGGAACGGTTTCCTCCATTGATTGCTCGGTTGTTGGTTCTTGAATCTCCGACAGATCGAAGGTTCCATTACTTGTCTAATTCTCGAGAAACTCTTTCTCTAAGAACGTCGCACTAGCCGCAACAAAAACTCGATGTTCGGTAGGCGAGTAAAAGTAATGACCAAACATCCCTTTTGGATAACCAATAAAGTATGTCTTGACCGATCGTTGGGCCGAGCTTATTCGTCAGGTATCCACTTGACCATAAGCCTCGCAGCCCCAAACCCGAATAATGGGACAAGTTAGGGACCGTTCCCTTCCATTAATTCAGATGAGTATTGTCTACAGCTTTAGACGGACTTCGGTTTAAGTATTAAAGAGCTGAACAAAGAGAATTAAACCCCACAATGAGTCAATATGACAGTGTTGTGACTCATCATGGATCGAACCATATCAAGTAATGTTCGATTTCTCCGTTCGGACACACCATTCAATTGTGGTGTTCCAGGTGGAGTTAACTGTAGTACAATACCACAGTCTTTAAGGTGTTGATCAAACTCATTCGAAAGATATTCACCACCACGATCTGAACGTAGTGCTTTAATCTTTCTATCCAGCTGGTTCTCAACCTTATTATGGAATTCCTTGAACTTTTCAAAGGACTCACTTTTATGCTTCATTAAGTAGACATATCCATATCTACTCAAATCGTCCGTGAAAGTGATAAAATATCTATAGCCATCTCTAGCGTTGATTGACATAGGTCCACACACATCAGTATGTATGAGTTCTAATAGGTCAGCAGTGCGCTTTCCAACACCTTTGAAGGAAATTCGAGTCATTTTGCCTATGAGACATCATTCACACGTGCCAAAAGATTCATAGTCAAATAGGGAGATAGTCACATTGTCAATGAGCTTCTTCACGCGTTTTTCATTTATGTGTCCCATAGGGCAATGCCATAGATAGGTTTGATCTTTGTCACCAACCTTTGCTTTCTTACTTCTCACATGCATTATATCTGTGGTTTGATCTCAAACATAAATCTCATTCATGGAAATTGCTTTACCATAAATCATTTCGTTTAAAGAGAAAATACAGCTATTATCCTTTATTACAAACGAAAAACCGTCCTTATCAAGTACGGAAACAAAAATAATGTTTTTAGATAAACTGGGTACATAGTAACAGTTATTCAGAAATAACTCAAATCCACTCGGGAGTTGGATTACATATGTTCCCACTGAAACGGCAGCTACTCTTGCTTCATTCCCCACTCGCAGGTCCACATCACCCCTTGCGAGAGTTGTGATGTTTCTTAGGCCCTGCAAATGATTACACAGATGAGACCCACAACCAGTATCTAATACCCAAGTTCCGAAACTTGCATGGTTAATCTCAATCATATGAATAAAAGAAGAAGACATACCAACAGGAGAGACGCGACCTGCTTATGTCCTCACGGTACACGGGGCAGTTCCTCCTCCAATGCCCAAACTTGTGGCAATGGTGGCACTCCACGTTACCTTCATCGCTCTTTGTCTTGCCTTGTGAGCTACCGCTAGTCTCACCAGGCCCACTCTTGCCTTGCCCTGGCTTTTTGAATTTCGGCTTCCCTACAGCTAGGTTTGCCTTAGCCTTGCCCATACCTTTGCCCTTGTTGGCAATCATGAGAACGTCCTGTTTCAGACTCCCACTCAATTTCAGATCACTCTCTGTCTGTACAAGGAGTGAGTGGAGCTGATGAAGACTCTTCTTCATATCATTCATATAGTAATTTGCCCTGAAAAGGGCAAAACCATCATGAAGTGAATGAAGAACGCGGTCAATGACGATCTTCTCATCGATTTTGCAACCAAGTGCCTCCAGTTTCTCGAGATTCTCAATCATATCAAGAATGTGTGGGCTAACCGATTGGCCCTTCTGGAGTTTCGCCTCAAAGAAGCGACATGTATGCTCATAGCTAACGATCCTCGGAGCTTTCGAGAACTCGTTAGAGAGCGTGGTGAAAATCTTATTCGCACCATGGGCAATGAATCGCCTTTGCAAATTTGATTTCATTGAAAAGATGAGTACGTTCTTTATCGCACCCGCCTCCATCATGAAATCACTATAAGCAAGTGATTCATTGGCTCTTGCATTGGGGCCTGGGTTGGGCGGTAGTGGCTCAGTCAAGTACTTGAGCTTACCGTCAGCTATGGCAGCATTCCGTAATGCCGCCTCCCAGTCCGCAAAGTTGGACCCGTTATTCTTCAGTCGCGTTGACTGATTCATATTGTCCATGAAAATCTTAAGCCAGGACTCACGTCCGAGCGTGGCACTTGGCATTGGGTCATCAGTATGGCCAGCCATGTATATAACGATTCAAAATTTGTGTGAAAAAGAAAATAAATATGATACGTATTCATCGTTTAAAATTTGAGTCTAATGAAAAACTGTTTAATGCGAGGACTGGTGCATTTATACAATTGACCTCCCTCAAGAATTATATAAATGATCCCAAGACTCAATTTCTGTAAATTGATAAGCCAACCTCTTGGCTAATTCTACTTTTAGAATTCTGGTCGATAAATTTCTGTAAATTCTATCTTTAGTCCATCATAATCACGAGATATTACTCGTACTATAATGTTGAGATAAAAATAGGTCAACACTCACTACTTACCCAACGTAGAAGGGGTCATATTATGACTTCTGACGAAGAAGGGGTTCATAGTAGTTTTCCTATAAAGACTAGTCTCAATTTTAGTTATAGGGGAAGGTCCCATCATCTTAACTTTAATTCATTTTAAGTGAACGAATGTCTAGAACTCGAGAATGATTTAAACTAAGGTGATGGCCCTAAAAGCGAGTGACATCTGTATGTCCATGATTAAATATTCAAACTATATGAATCATTTTTCATGCATTTTAGGTGGTTTGGTTTAGGCGGAATATGATGCAATTATCTATCATGTGAAAGAGAACGAAAGCGAGAAAATACGTAAACTATTACAACGGTCCTAGTGTGGCCTATCTACCAAAATGAACAGTAAATACAAGTTTGGAATCCATCCCTATGGACCCGAGAAGCTTGACTTGAGGTTTCATCTTGGTCCATGTAGCGGGAGTGAGCATCCGATCTCCGTCTCTAGTCTTCTTAAAATTACATTTCAAAAATTACAAAAGTAAACCTATTTACATTCTAATTCCAAAAAAATAATTAAAAGGATAAAAGATACGAGATCTCAAAAATACATCCAAACCATGTTTCCATCATTACTAAAACATGATTAACTAAGGCCACACTAGGTATTGCATTTTAAACCAATTTCAAAAATACGTAAATAAAATCATTCATTCATTCAAACAACATAAATAAAATGCATCAACTAAATAAATTATTCATTCAAGACATAATTCCGTAATTATGTAGAGTAATTTATCCAAACCACCTTTTAAACTGATTAAATTATGTGATTATTCCGTAATAAGTCACAAAATTCGTATCAAACAAATCCAACTTTAACATTATTTTAAACCGCTTTAAAATAATTAGGTATCAAATAATTGTGAACCGATTCACAACAAACGAAAAAAAAATTATATTATTTTTTTCGCTACGGGTACTGTTCACAGCCAGAAAAAACAAAAAATTTTGTTTTTTTTTTTTTCGAAAACAGCAGCAGCAGCCGCACAAAAAAGCAGCAAAATTTTTATTTTTTTTTCCATCGGCTTTTTTTTTTCGCGGTTCAATTAACACAAAAAAAAAAACTTTGATGAATAGAAATCGTTTATGGTTGCTATTAGAACAAGATTAGCATATTAATTAATGAAACAAGATCAATCGTATATGCTAAAAATTATATAGCAAAAACAAATTTTTAATCTCATCAACAAAACGAATCCATTTACATTTTAATTTAATCTTTATTAAATACAACATCTACAAATTTTTCATATGAGTATTCTAACCGATTAAAATACCAATATGAAAAATCAAATGAAACAAGAACAACCATAATAGAAGGCGGAAAAATTGAAACCACACGGCACACACAAAAAAAAAACAGTCCGTGTAAAAAAAATTTTCGACGCAAAACAGGATGCAAAATCTATAATACGAAATTCATAAAATATAATTTTGTATCCTTATGCTCTGATACCACTTGTGGGAAAAATATGCGTATATTTCTCCTCTAAATTTCAGGATTATAACAAAATTATAAGATACGAAATAACGAGTCATATATGAAAATAACAATATGAATAAGAGATAAAAAATCAACCTTTGGTCCTTGCAAATTGGCCTAAGAATAATATCAAAGGTATGATATCTCCTACTAGTTGCACCCAAGATGCTCCTTGATATGCCTTAATCGTGCTAGAACGATTATACAAAATTACCGCTAATTTTATGTGAGGTTTGATGATTGATCTAGAGAGAAAAATTGATCTAGAGAGAAAAATTGAGAGAAAAATCACCCTGGTGTTTTGTGTTTGTGCCGTCACACCCACTCCAAAAACCTAGGTCTTTTCTTTTTATTCTCTCTTAATCATACTAGCTAGGTTTTCCTAAAATAAGAAATTGCAATTTGGATTCTTTCCAAACCCATTTGGACCGAGTAGATATATCCATTTATTGTTTCATATTTTTCGGTCACACCTAGGAAATAACATCCATTGTATTATTATAATTAGCGTCACTAATATCGTCATCTTATTAATAAGTCCACTCAACCTTTTGCAGTCGATTTATTAATACATGTCTGACAATATTTACAAGAATTATTACGTGTAATACATTTGCTTAATTAAATATAACGGTTTATATTTAATCACGAATTAATTGATTAGTTCGTTTAAGCTAACATTATTTACATTAATTAAATATAACAGTTTATATTCAATTTACGAATTAACAGTTTAATCCGTCTATCATCATCATTTTTGACTAACCTTTTAGTCAAATACATCAACTAACCTTTTAGTCGTATAAGGCATCAATATGACTATATTATTCATATAATCACATCTCTCAGACACATCCTATAGGTGTGACTTATAGGGACCAGTTGATCACCGCCATAATAAAATGACAATAACGTCAAACTTATAGCGAGCCAACCGTTATTGATAAACGTTAATTAACTGATTATTATACAAAGTATACCCTGTGAACCTACAGAGATTTATTTATGTTATTGCACTAACTGTGGAGGACACTGGCTCCAACACAAAACACCCAGAGCAAGCAGCAAGACAACAAGAACAACAGTTTCCCATTTCAGGAAAACTCCAAAACTTGCTTTATCACTTTTTGCATCAGTCTGTTTTGTGTCTTTATGTCTGTACTATCTAGTTGTTAAACTCGTCCTCTTGTGAGGCCCTTATTTAGCTATCTTTTGTAGTAGTTCAAGTCCAAAGCTGACCCTTGGATGGACTTTACATCCAAAGGCTCACATTGTCTCAGCCTCCCTATATAAGGAGGTTCTTATGTAATGTTTTAGCAGATTTTTATGAATGAATTAACCTTGAGAAACCTCTCAAATATTTCAAACTTGTGCTAAGTGCTGTAGTTTGAGCCAATCCTGATACACCTTCAAGGTGTCTGATCAGTGTTTTGTTTTGTGAGTCAAGTTAAGTTTGTGCATTGCTGTGACTAGCTTGCTTGCTGTTGAGTCTAAGTCTAGGGTGTTTGTGCATTGCTGTAATACTCTAAACTTGTCTCAAATCCAGTCTTTTAGTCCTTTCTCTTGTGCCATGCTGTAGGGGAAGTTCTCTAAGTCATATCTTTGAGTTTAAGTTTCATACAAATCACTCTCTCTAAAATAGCCTCCATTTCTGTCTGTTTTTGTTTTCAATTTTAGTAAAAATAGTAAATCATCTCCTAAACTCACAAGCCTTAGTAATTTACAGTGCATAATCGGTCCTACAATGCTTAGTTAATTTATTTTACAACTCCTTGTAAATATAATTAACTAATTACCTCTATCTCAAAACCTCAACTAATTTAGTAATTTAACGATTAATTACTAAGTTAAATCTTATTTAATCATATTAAAATAAGATATAAATTTATTAGTCAATTATCGCATAATTGAAAAATAGACTTAATCGAATTTGAGGTCTTAACTCAATTTCTAACAATTAACTCTCGTACATATCAAATATATGTAATGGACTAATTAACTGTATCATATACAAATAATTAGTTAATATTTGGATTTCATCCTATAGGTGTGACCGAAAGGGATAAGTTGATCACCGCCGTCATACGACAATAACGTCAAACTCTAGTCAGCCAACCGTTATTGATTTACGTTAATCAACTGACTAATCATATATATATAGTCAATAAATATCCCAATTATATTCCTTAATGAGATTTATTATGTAGCGCATTATTGTGGAGGACACCTACTCCACCACCACGGACTCCACGACCTTTATTAATATTACTTGATGGGTTAACTCTTTAACCGATTCTACAATTAGAATACTTGGTCGATGAAATACTTTATTGTCATCTTTAGCCCGGAACACATGGGCCACGAACCCTAATTTTTTCGTTAAGTTCAACCAAATTTCGATGCAATAACGATTTATTGCCCCACTTACCCAATGTAATAAGTTTAGCACCTCGGTGAGCCGAACCTACTTCCTTACGAAATTGGGATTCATGGGTCCTACTATTTGTTGCTAAATCTCAATTAATAAAATAGAGTTCAAGTCAATTTATATTATCCATCTCCTTTTAAGTGAACAAAATAGGTGAACTATCGATAATTTGTAATTGACGCGGTCGATTGACTCAATAAAATGCATGTGTGATTTAAGTGGCGATTTTGCATGCATGTGACATAGACATAAAATGCAAGCAATAAAATAAATTCGTAGTATGGCCTTCCTATAAATAGAAAATCAAATAATCTATTTACAAACTCGGAAACCAACACCTTTGGTCCCTTGAACTTCATATGCACGCCTCCCAAGGATACCGTCTCCTTTAGAACGCCTTTCCAAATGACACCGTCTTTAGGAAACTCCGGGATTACAAATGATATAATAAAATTACAAGGCTTTTGTATTATACATTTGCAAAATAAAATGAAATAATACAATAAAAGTGATAGGAGATCACATTAAATTACAACCGAATCAATATTCCCATACATTTCGGGTAATATCGATTAAAAAACTACGGCAATACTAAGACAAATTACATACTCCTCGTCTCGTTCATTTGTTTGCCTTTTATATTCTTTGTGAGGATTATTTTAACTAAAGGCAAACAAATGATAAGAGGGAGGGGGTAATTCAAAAATTACATAAAACAAAATGACATTCATTCATTCAAAATTCAGCATAATTATATGTAAACTCATGCAATATTAGTGTGCCAAATCGCCCTAATTAAACTAAACCCACTTTTTTTATGGAAATGCGTGATAATAACCAATTAAAATCACAAATTAATACTTAAATCAAATTTAAGTCCAAGTTTATTACCATAACTGTTTTAGGACTCAAAAATTAGTCTCCACTAATTATTTGACAATAATTCAACTCGGTTTTGCATTATTACTCGGTTTTGACCCTTATTAAACATAACTTTTATGTAATAATTCCAAATTAAATTACAATAACTCATAAATTTGAAATTTAAAATTTTGAATATTCTGCAACATTTCCAGGAACATCTCTATGTCAAAATTTTGGTCAAAATTTTTTGAAGCATTCTAGAGAAAAATATAGATGCACTTAATCGGTTTTATCAAATAAAATACTAAAATCACACAAAAATTAATTTAATTAATTTTCAACTGATACATCTGATATTTAAAATATTTATGCAACATATGATAATTTTATCATGCCAAAAATTCATTTGAGCTATTTATGTCCAAAATAATCACTATTTATGCCTTTTTAACTATTAAAAATCATAAATCATACAAAATAAATCATATATATCTTAAATTTTACATACAATAGTTAACATTGTAATGTGACATCATACTAAAATTTCATGTCCATATTCGAACTATAACTATGTTTAGCAAATAAAAGTTCATTTTACTCATTAAAATGGATTTATTTAACTAAAAATGATTAAATAAAGGAATAATCTTTCATAAATCATCAAAATGACCCAAAACGTTTTTAGGGCCAGGAGGTATTTCATGCATAAATATTTAGTAACTTTATCATATAAATCACTAATTTTCTAGTTTTATTTTGTTACTTTAACTCGTAAAAACTAATAAAACCGATTTGCATTCAACATCCATATGCTCTAATAACAATTGTTAGGTTCATATACCTACACTTAAGATATTTCTTAAGTAATACTAATAAACATTTTACTTAGCTTGAAAGATCTAGTTACATGCAAACTATGTAAACTGAAATAGAGAAAGAAAAGTGTTCCTCACATTGAGTTTCAATCGAGTATGGACACAAGCACAAGACACCTTCTTGCACTTTTTCTTGAGCTAGATGATATAGGATGAATTTCCAAAAGCTCCAAGATTAGGAACCCTCCTATAAGTTGCACCTAGACTATACACCACTTCAAAATTACTAGTACAATAGTCAAGTACCCTTAAAAACAAGTATACAACACTTCAAAATTACTAGTCCAGTAATATGGTGTTTATACTTCAACTCAAGTTCTATGAAACTTCTGAAGTTCCTAGCTATCTAACAATTTTAGTGAGATGTCGTGTTATGTAAAATATGAGATCAAGTGTTGTTTTTAAATAACAAGAAAACTTCTTCTTATTTATAGCAACAACAACCGGCCACACTTACATGGGGGAGGGTGATCTTTTACTTTTTCTCTTCACAAAGCATTAGGGTATGCAATAGGTCTTTAGGCTAGTAATCATATTGTCTAATCTTAATTAGAACAATACATAAAGCCGAAAGCCTACTGAACCGCCCCTAAACCGGCTACACCATATAAAATGGAGTCCATTTTATAATTTGTGTTTTTGTCATTTGTCACGTATGTGACATGTGACAAGTGACATGTTATCTTATCTTATAATTATGTATTTAACAAATTTAAATACAATTTAATGTCAAATAAATTAAACTTAACATTTGAAGTTATAATTTATAATCACATATATATAAAATGGGTCATCTCATATTTGGTTGACATGATCTACAACTAATTGTAATTATAATCAACCAATCATGCTTATCTCAAATGTTTCATAAACATTAAGCATTCTAATATAACAATTATATTATTAAATCTTATTTAATCATATTACAATAAGATATGATTCTCACGTATGATATAAACTTGTTATGTATAAGGGATTAATTAATCTGTATCAACATACAATTAATTAACTTTCTTGATTAGGGAATCATCATTTCAGTGTGACCTCAAGGGATCAACTGATCACCACCGTCATACGACAGTAATGTCAAACTCTAGTAAGCCAATCATTACCGTTTAATGTGGATCACTTGACTATAATATTAATCATCCTTTTGTATTCTTGTTAATGAGATTTAATTAAGTGATCGCACTATTGTTGAGAACACTTCCTCCAACATAGCCTTCAAATATATTCATGAGGTTCTCAAGGAGAACCATGAGTTCATTCTTGTGTTTGGTAATAATAACTTAGTTGTGTGTTAAATGTTACACAAACCCAAGTTTCTAAATCTATAAGGATCTGACAGAATCCTAGGCTAACATTTGTTATACTAAAAGCGAATAGGTAAAAGGCGTTATTGAAGTGTCAATTATTGAAGATTTTACAAATAGAGTCTTAGTACATGGTGATGGGGAAAAGATGGCTCATAAGAATGTAATATGAGACCCTTTCACCAACATATCTATCAAGTTGTTATTGTGATAACAAGTGGGAGCATCTTTCAAGTTAAAGAGTCCAACACTAGATAGAGATCTAGTGATGTACTTAGATAAATTCATGTTATTCGGAATAACGATGAATGGAAAGAAAAGGCAAATCATAAAGTTGGAACAAATGGATACATGGTATATCCCTCATTCAAGCTTTTATTGCATTTAGACAAGATGGCCATGAAGTATTATGGAACTTGTATACTTTATATTATCTGATATGAAGCAATAACATTGTGTTGATTGTTCATATATGATAATCACATTTATCGTTTGAGTTTCTAAAACTCATTTTGTGTTTTGTTATATCCAAATAGGTTGTAGTGACAACTTTGAACCCTACTAAAGTAAACTGGATTAACATAGCCTTGGCCCCTATGCTTACATGAGGTGACATCTCAAAGTGACTGGAGTATGATGTGATTGATGGCAAGTTCAAGTGCCATAGGGTCATAAGGGATGACTAGTCAATCACATAGACAGACTGTATGACACACTCTGTCGGGCAGTGACCGCTTTTAGAGTTTTGGCAATTCATAAAGTCTAGTCATGGCGAGAGCTACTATAGTATTCTTTACGAGTCAGTTCTTTAGACTAAAGACTGTTTCCCCAATTCGACACAGTTTCTGATTGACTCTGATTTTTGCCCCAGCCATTTCTGTAAAAAGGGGTGAATGGGCAATTATTGGGTCATGAAGGACCGTGAGTGTGTGAAGGGAATGGTGCGATACGAATTGTCCAACCCCTTGTCAGGGTTAAGAAATATCTCAAGGCCACTCGAGGAGTAGTAAGCTGGAAATGCGTGGCCACGCTCGGAAGGTATCTATGTTAGATAATTCCGGTCAGACAGTTACTCTCCAGATCAAGGAAAGCACTCTAGATATGATCACATGCAAGTACGACCTGCAATACACCTTCTATTTAGTGGGAGATTAAAATGGGACAAGAGATTTGGTGACGCACACTTGTTTTGAACAAGTGCGAGATTGTTGGAGTAAGTGTCCTCAACAATAGTGCGATCACTTAATTAAATCTCATTAACAAGAATACAAAGGGATGATTAACATTATAGTCAACTGATCCACATTAATCGGTAATGATTGGCTTACTAGAGTTTGACATTAGTGTCGTATGATGGTGGTGATCAGTTGATCCCTTGGGTCATAACGAAAGCGGAGGCTCTCTTGCACCTTTATTTGTTTCGTTGCTTCTTAGTCCCCCGGGATTGGTATCTCGGACCGGTGAGGGAGTAAGCCTGTCCAATCTTCCTCTGTCTCAAAGCGAGCCAATTCAATTGATCGAGATGGAAATATATATGAAGATACGGGTCAGTCATCCTAAAATTAGGATTCATTTCTTATCGTAAATATTCACTTGTAGAATACCACATTTTGATGGATTGGCGTAATTTTTCCTGGGCGGATGCCTTCGATCTTCTCTTTTATTATTAAAATTGTTCGGGTGTTTTACCGAAAAGGTCTACGGTTCGAATCCGTATAGCCCGGAGGTAAACTTTATGAAAAGAAAAAAGAGAAAAGATGATGTTGGTGGCGCTTTTTCGCCTTCTCTTGGCTTTGGACAAGAGCACTAGTGGACACGGGGGGGGGGGGGGGGGGGGGGGGGGGGGGGGGGGGGGGGGGGGGGGGGGGGGGGGGGGGGGGGGGAGCGGGCGAAGGTGAAGATGCGGACTACCTGCACCTGGACAGAAAGACCCCGGTTTTGAATTAGAGACGCTCAAAAAACAAATCAGCGTCGACTATAACCTCTAGCCTTCCAAGCTAACGATGCAGGTTCGATTCCCGCTACCCGCTCCGCGAGATTCAACAACCGAAGCTACTGGTAGTCCCACTTGAAGGTAATTCTCCCGAAAAAAAAGGATTATGGGTGTGTGTGACTTGAACTATTGATTAGACTGTGCAGTCTACACAACCAAGCCAAGCGCCCAAGCTAATTCTGGACGATTCCCAAATCATAAAGTTAATTAATTGTATAACGATACAGATTAATTAATCCCTTGGACTGAATGAGTTCAATATGTATATGAGAATTACATCTTATTATAATATTATTATATGAGATACATAATGGTAATTAAATGTTATATTTCCTAAAGTTGTATAATATATATGAAACATTAGAGATAAGAGTAATTGGTTAAATATGATTACAATAAGTTGTAAATTATATTAACGACATGTGAGACAAACCATTTTACACACATGTAATTGTAGATTGTCACTTAAAGTGTTAAGTGTATTTGCACTGAAATTATCAAGGAAACAAGCACAATATAAACAATGTAAGCTAAGTTTAAGACACTCAATGTTTGTTCTGTTTTGCTTGACTGAATACTAAAGGAAAGTTGACAGAACCTTAACCAAAGCACAAAGCCAATGGTTGAGGGTTGAACCTTGATCCCAGCACACAGCTAAGGGTTTAGGTTCACTTCCAAGCACACAGCAATGAAAGTTTTCTCAAGCACACAACCAAGAGATGATAACATAAACAAAGGTTTCAGTTTTGTGTTTACTTCAAATCTGCCTTCATTCATTAGAAACAAGCCTTATATAGGCAGTAGGATTACATCTTGAACGTCCAAACATATCTAAGGCTCACAATAATCCTCAAAACAAAACATAATAACAACTACAAACTGATACAAACTAAAATAAAGTAAAACAATCAGAAAACAGTTATGAAAATGACAGGTTTCTTGTTGCCTTGCTGCTGCTTTGTTATATGGTACATAGTGGACTTTTGCTTGGTGTTTTGGTCCTAAACTGGAGTAGTATTAGTCCCCAAAGTCTGAGCAAAAAGCTCTCGAGTTTTCTTGGCCAAAAGAAGAAACTTTGATGGTGACAGCTGAACTGCTTCTAGAATAGGTGAAAACTGGACTGGTGACTTGGCTCTTGTTTTAAGGGGTGATCCTGTCGTTTTATGAGGAAGGTTCCCTGGACAAAAAGGTAATAGACCCTCCCTAGAATCAAACCCCATCCTTGGTTTGAAGTTCCTAAACTTGGAACTCACCCTGGGACCCTCCCCAAGGTGCTGCTGCTGACTGATTTCCCTGAAGGCTTGTTGGCTTGTTTTGTGAGTCTGTCTTGTTTCTTGACTTGCCCTGGCTCGTGTCATGGCTATCAATGGCTCGTGTCATGGCTTGTTTGCTTGGGCCTGGACTATACAAGGTATTAAGATAACTTTTGACATATGGTGAGGTTGATATTGGATTATGGCTGGACTGAACATAGGTTGGTTGATCTTGGCTTTGAACTTGGCATTGAACTCCTGTTGCATCCCCTCCTTCTTGAAAAAGATTTGCCCTCAAATCCTCTTCATCCTCAGAGTCCTCCTGGTAATGACTTAGATCCCCCACATTGAATGTTCTATGTACCCCATAGTCCCCTGGTAAGTCTATCTTGTAAGCGTTAGGTCCTATCCTTTCAAGCACCTCAAAAGGACCATCAGCTCTTGGCATAAGTTTGTTTTTCCTCTT
Organism: Heliosperma pusillum; assembly: GCA_022085475.1. NCBI lineage: Eukaryota > Viridiplantae > Streptophyta > Magnoliopsida > Caryophyllales > Caryophyllaceae > Heliosperma > Heliosperma pusillum. Next base: position 22,195 of record JAIUZE010004087.1, read on the forward strand.
CTCTGGGAACCTTTCTTTCCTTAAGTGCAACCACACCATGTCTCCTACCTTGAATTCCCTAGATTTCATTGGACCTTTGGCTCTTGACTTGTACATTTCATTTGTTTTCTCAATCTGTTTCTTGACCTGACTGTGAATCTGCATCATCTGTTGTACTCTCTCCTGGGCTTCATAATTGACTTCTTTCCTTATCACTGGGGCTAGGTCTGTTGGCATTAGAGGATTAGTACCATAAACAACTTCAAAAGGGGTCTTACCTGTACTGTGTGATGGAACTCTGTTGAATGCAAACTCAGCCTGTGACAGTTTGACATCCCAATCCTTTAATGACTTAGCAATAATACATCTCAAGATTCTTCCTAGAGTTTTGTTAGTAACCTCTGTCTGTCCATCTGTTTGAGGGCGGTAGGATGTGCTAATAAGTAGCTTTGTCCCTAGGAGCCTCCAGAGTGACCTCCAGAAGTGACTCATGAACTTAGTGTCTCTGTCAGACACAATGCTCCTTGGCACTCCATGCAGTTAAACTATTTCCTTGAAATAGAGTTCAGCTACCCCCATGGCATCTTCTGTCTTCTTACATGCAACAAAATGGGCCATTTTGCTGAACCTGTCCACTACCACCATTACTGAATCTTTGCCCCTTTGTGTCCTAGGCAGTGCTACTATGAAATCCATGCTGACATCCTCCCATGGTTTGTTTGGCACAGGTAGTGGGGTGTAGGGGCCTGCTTGGAACTGTGATTTGGCTAGTTGACATGGCTTACACCTCTTGATAGTGTCCTGCACATCACCCAGCATCTTGGGCCAATAGAACTGCTCATGTAAGATCTCATAGGCCTTGTGTACTCCAAAGTGGCCTCCAAGCCCATTGCAATGCACTTCCTTGACTAGCAATCCTCTGTAAGGACCCTTGGGTATACACAGCTTGTTTCCTTGGAAAAGGAACCCATTCTGTGTCAAGTATTTGCTTCCCTTCTTAAGCTTTCCCTCTGAATACACCTCCCATTCCTCCTTGAAGTCTGGATCTTCCATGTAGAGTTCCTTCATGAACTCAAAGCCTAGGACCCTTTGTTCCATGAATGTCAACATCAGAGATCTCTTAGAAAGAGCATCAGCCACTACATTATTCTTTCCCTCTATGTACTTGCTTGAAAAAGAGAAGGATTGCAGAAATTCCACCCACTTGGCATGCCTGGGATTGAGTTTGTGTTGGCCATTAATGAATTTCAAGGCCTCATGGTCTGAATGTAGCACAAAAGGCTTGGGTTTCAGGTAATGCCCCCAATGATTCAGGGCTCTTATTATGGCATAAAACTCTTTGTCGTAGGTAGAGTAGTTCCACCTAGCTCCACTTAGCTTCTCACTGAAATAGGCTATGGGTCTCTTCTCTTGCACCAGTACTGCTCCAACTCCCAACCCACTTGCATCACACTCCACTCCAAACAGTTTGTTAAAATATGGCAAGCCTAGTATAGGGGACCTGCACAGCAGATCCTTGATGGTATTGAAAGACTTCTCTGCTCTTTCTCCCCAACTGAAATCCCTTTTCTTCATACATTCTGTGATGGGAGCCATGATAGAACTGAATGAAAGTCCTAGACCTCTAATTAGACTCCTCTAATTAGTTCATTAAAATACATTAACTTAATGATTTAGGATCTAGTTATCATGCATGCAAATATAAAAGCATAAAAGAAAAGATAAGACGAAAACATCCTTACATTGGGAATTTTCGGTTCAATATGGGCACAATAAGAACTCCTTCTTATTGTTCTTGAGCATGAAATTGATAGATGATCCTCCATAAAACAACCTCCAAAGTAGAAGGTCTCCTTCTAGTTGCACCCAAGATTAAACCCAAATAATCTTACCTTATTATTAATTAGATAATAAGTAAGACATAATACTACTAATATTAGTATATTACTACACTAGTAATATGTAGATAATATTAGTTTGCATGAAGGTTTTGAGAGATGTTGAGTTTAGAAAGAGAAGTGAAAATAAGCATAATGAATTCAAGTGATACAAAATTGAACAACAATTGTTCAATATGAAGGCCTTATGGCCGGTCACCATAAGCCATATATGGCTCTTATTTTTCTTATTTTACTCACATGCAAAAGACTTTGAGTGTTGGTAGTAAATGTAATGATAATTGTGTCATAACAAGTCATTATCATGTGATGGAGTGTGGTAGTAGTAGAGAATAAACACTATTGTTCTCCACTTGAAAGATCCGGCCTCCACATGTGAAATGTGGTCCATTTTGATTTTTGATATTTGTCCTACAAATACTTATAATTATATGCTTAATTATCTTGTATAATTAAGTGTTAATTTGATCAAATAACAATTTTATAACTCAAATTAATAATCAATATACACTCAACTTTTAAGTGATATTTAACCATTATATCAATATATAATGGGTCCCACAATGTCCAGTTAATTTATTTTACAACTCTTTGTAAATATAATTAACTAATTACCTCTATCTCAAAATATATGCATAACCTCAACTAATTTAATGAATTAACGGTTAATCATTAAATTAAATCTTATTTAATCGTATTAAAATAAGACGTAAAATTTATTCAGTCAGTTATCGTATAATTGACTAATAAACTTAAGTGGAATGAGTTCGCAACTCAATTTCCAATAAATAACTCTCGTAACTAAACGTACATATCAAATATATGTAATGCTCTAATTAAACTGTATCGTATACAAATAATTAGTATTCTATTTGGGTCTCATCCTATAGGTGTGACCTAAAGGGATCAGTTGATTACCGCCGTCATACGACAATAACGTCAAACTCTAGTCAGCCAAGCGTTACCGATTTACGTTAATCAACTGACGTGGAGTATCAAAATATACTAATCATGCCACGTATATTCCAAATGAGATTTATTATATAAATGCACTATTGTGGAGGACACTTACTCCAACAATATCTCCCACTTGTCTCGACAAGTTGTGTGCTACCGATTCTCTTGTCTCTTTTGCGTCACATCCTCCCACTCATTGCAAGGTGTCTTACAGGTCACATTGCAATTGAAATTATAAATAGGAGTGGTTTTCTTGATCTGGGAGAGTAACTGTCTGACGGAAAATCTACCAGAGATCTCTTCCGAGCGTGGCCACGCATTTCCAGTTACTACTCCTCGAGTGGCCCGAAGATGTTAATACCCAACGTGGGTGGACAATTCCTGTTGACCCATCTTACACTGTATGATGCAGATCACCATGACCCAGAAGATGTCCATCGGCCTCCTTTCACGGCACGACCTAAGACAAAAACCAAAGTCAATCGGAACCTACACCGACTCAGGTAAATGGTCGCCAGTCTAAAGAATCGACTCATAGGAATAAAATAGAAATCCCCGCCACGACCAGGCTTCAACAAATTTTGATAAGGGACTCTATTATGGTCACTGCCCGACAGAGTGTCTCCACAGTCTGTCTATGTAAACGACCAGTCATCTCCATGACCCCATGGTGCTGAACCAACCATCGATCGACTTACAATCTAGTCACTTCGAGACGTCACCTCAAATGAGTGACTAGGGACAAAACACTAAGTTCATCCTGTTCACTTGAATTGGGTTCAACCTTTCTTTCAACCAATTCGGATAAACAAAGTATTAAAATTTAGTCACACTAAATAAAGGAGTTTTTAATGAAACTCTAACAATGAATGCGATTATCTAATATTTTGAAAAATTGATACGCTATCAATAATTTCATATCTCATAATCTCTAGCAATTCAGGTACAAATTTCAATCCCCATTGAAATGACATGACTATCATGTTCAGCTTGCAAAAGGCATGGCTAATGGATTAGCAATACTTGCATCTTTCCCATCTCTCTGATTGCTATTTCTCTTTGTCTACGTAATCTCACATTACATAAAACGTTCTGAGTACTTGTCTAGGTTTGAATCTAGACTTAGGACTCTTGGCCTAAAGGTAGCTCCCACTGTTTTACCAGTATCATGGGATAGGATATACAACTATAGGAACTACTTCTAGTCCCTCCAATATTGTCGAATCCAAGCTACTTTCATATGCATCATCATATGATGCAATGTACTCTATTTCCATTGTGAAATCCGCAATGATAAACTGCCTGGAACAATTCCAGCGGATACATGACATTTATATTTGAAAATGTCACTCCTACTTGGAACCTTTCCAATAGTGTTTTCTGCTTGGAACTCTTCCAACAGACAAATCTTCTATAAAACACAGCCAGCTCGTGATTTCAAATCACTTTGATCAGTTTGGAAACTGAAGTCTGTGTAACCCCTTACACACAACTCACTGTAAACTCCAAACACATGGAACATATCTTTAGTCCTTCGCAAGCACTTAAGGATGTTCTTTATGGCTATCAAGTGACTCTCACTTGGATTTGATTGCAAACGATTTGTCATGCTCAAAGCATGCGAAATGTCGGATTGAGTATACATCACAGCGTATATAATTGATCCCGCAGCGGAAGCAAAAAGGAATCAATTATCATGTGTTCAACTTCCTTGAACTAGTCAAAGATCTTATCAATATAAGAATTTTGACTCAACGCTAATATCCTTTTAGATTTATCTCCACAAATCCAGATATCTAAAAGATGTATTCTACTTCCCAAAATCTTCCATCATTTAAAATGATCAATATGTCTCCACATATAAGACTGATGAAAACCATATTACTCCCACTAAACTTCATGTATAAACATAATTCCTCGAGATATCGAGAAATATTTTATGACATGATTGACACACTAATTCAAACTCTTTAGTGCTTACTTAAGACATCCTCTTAAGCTTGCAAAATTAACTTAGGATAGTTAGGATCTACGAACCCACAGGTGAATATAAAATATACAACCTCTTCTAGAATCGTATTCAAGAAGGTGGTCCTTGAGGTCCAATTGACATCATACTATTATGATATGCTGTAATCGCTAAGTGTATTCGAATGGATCGAAGAATTAAGGTTAGTGCAAAACTCTTTGCCTACCCACTTATCTTTGAAAACATTGTAATGTTTATCCATGCAAATTTCGATCTTAAAAATCAATTTTCATTGAAGAGGTCGTACTTCTTCAAGTAAAATTTACCAGGTCACATACCTGACCATCATGCATGGAGTCCATTACGAATCACATGACTCTAAGCCATAGCAAGAAATTAGGACTAGAAACAGTCTTTTATAAGTCACAGATTAGAATTCATCGCTATTAAGGAGTGATAAAATTCCACCTGACCTCCTAGGTTCCGAAGAAACAACTACTGAACAAGCAATGAGGAAAACTTTTTCCGGACCATATGCTCAGTTTGTGGCTCTTGAAACTTTTTCTCCCACTCTGTCTTATCAAGAAATAATCGTATTTTTATTGAAAGACAGCATCACGAGTCACAAACGCTTTGTTCTCGTGGTCAATGTGGGATTGAGAACTTGTTTCATTCAAATAACTTATAAATTAGGTACGCTACCTACCCATATCGTATATGGAATGAAATCAGACTGTTATAAATGTGCTTTAATATGGTGGGAAAAGAAATAGCAGACAAAAATATTAAGATCCCAAGGTTAGTCAAATGGCTCAGATTAACTTGACAAAGACAAAACCATATCGTATAAGGTTCTGTTTCTCTATGCAACAACACCTTATCTCATAATGTGTGTTAGAGAAGTTAACTCGTGAAACTATTTCACAATACTTTTGGTGAAAATCAAAGTCAATACTTAGATATTTACATTTACGATTTACTCGTAAGTCCTTGTCTAATACTCTTGGTGATTAACTACTTCACATTGAAGCTCTTTGAACTTTTCAAAGATTTCTCATAGCACCTCATTATTAAGTAGAATCAATTGTAATATCTACTTAAATCGTTGGTAAATAAAGTGAAATAGTCATAACCATCTCTGGTTGTGTTTGTTATTGGACCACGCATATTCAAATGTAATAGGGCCAATAACTCACTAGTTCGATTTCCTTTTAAATAAAAAGGGGATGAATCATCTTGCCTTGAATACAAGATTCGCACGCACCATAAGATTCAAAATCAGATGGTTTAGGGATAGTTATCAATACTAGCCTCTTAATGTGCTACACAATCCATAATTAAGATTAGATTTGGGTCACCAATTTTGAGCCTTTACAATCTATATGACAAGTAATTACTAGTTTAGGTCAAGAATATAATTACCTTTGATTGGTATGGGATAACCATTGACCAAGTATAGGCATAAAAAAATACAACGCTTGTTCTATTCACAAAAGTGAAACACTTGTGTCGAACACTAAAGTGGATACTATATTCTTTATTTAGAGGTCATGTACATAACAACGTTTATTAAAGTACACCTCTAAATCCAAAACTAGATTGATCACATTATAACTTTTATATGTCTCTATAGAAATAAAACTACAATAGTTATATTTCCCTTGTACGTCGACATTTAATCATGGTTAGTCGTCGTACGATTTATTATATGCATTGAATACATTGATGAAAACCATAATAGGTATCTAATACCCAAGAATTGCATTTAGCAAAATAAATGTCGATCATATAGATATTATGGGTGAAAATAGTACACCCAATTTCTAACTCTTTAGAAAACTTGGGGCAGATTCTTTTCTTGTGTCATACACTGTAAAAAAGAATCGTCAAAAGTTGGGTTCGACACCTTGCTTGGGTTTTGACTTTACTATTCAAAATAGTCTTGCCTTTTTTCCCTTGCCTTGTGCCAAACTCGTGCCAACCTACTCTTGAACCTCGTCTTAACAATTAAGAATATAAACATCATTCTTAGTGCTCCCTCTCACTTTCATGAATCTCTATTTAGACAAGTATATTAGAATTATTGTGAAGACTATTCTTCATTTCATTCATGGTTTTTCCTTCAAAAGGATAAAACTTTCATGAAGTGTCTACGGTTGATGGTTATTCATGATTTCAAATAAATCGATTAACCTAGTCGTCCCAACTGATTTGGCCTCTTTTGAGGTAAGCCTCGATAAGGAGCATTATGACGACATACCAAAAATTAAAATATTTTTCGTTGGAGCGAAAAGATTGATGTACCATTGTTATGAGAAAACGTCACTAAAAATCAAAACGTTTTTGACGAAGTGTGACTTATTCATTTACTCTTCATAAGAGACATTTGCAATGGTGAATATGAGGATCAAAAGATAAATTCATTTTGTCATTAGCTATGGTGGTTAAAATGGAGATTTGAATCGCAATCAAAATACTACCGTATAAATTAATGGAAACTCCTTTCCACGATTGAACGGATTTACAAGTTCATAGAAGGATAAAATATTTGTCATTTGCGCGTATAAAATAAATATCAACGGAAAATGAACATTCATTGCTTAAATATAATTTACTTGTAAAACAATTTTAAACAAGTCGCTCATATAATGACCCCTCACAAAATTACATGAGTGATTCCAAGACCCATCCTTAGACAAAAATAGTCATCGCATGCTACCTTTATCTAAAAATGGTTAGTCAATACTTGACTAATTCTACACTTAGAACTCTTGGTTGACGGATTTTAACTAAATCCATCTCCTAGTCCCAAGACAACGCTTATCTCGTTGAGTCCAATCCAATTTTGGCTTGTGATCGCATCACCCTACTTACCCGAGCTAAAAAGGGACCCACGAGCGTGGTAGCCCTAATGAACACGGGGTTCATAGGTGCTTCAATTGGTAAGGCTAAATCTCAATTTTTTTTTATTTAAGTTATGTGAGAGGTCTATTCAATTTTGTTATTAATTCCCTATAAGCGAACTAAGTCGGTGAATTTTGAATAACTTTGAATTGACAATCGAGAAATAAAGATGCATGTTGGCGATTTTTTTTGGCATGAGCGGAAAAATAAAGCAAGCAAATAATAAATCCTAGTATGGCCACCTAGCTAATCTAATTAACTAGTAGATTACAAAATCGGAAACCAACTCCTTGGCCCCTTGCCTCTTCATGGCACCATCTTTTGGAACACCGACTTCGGGAATCTCCGTCTTTATAATAATTAATTACAAAAAGATACAAATAAAATTCCTATTATACATTTGATCTAAAAATGAAATTAAATTATTACAAACGGCGATACGAGATCGCAAATAAAATTACAACCGAATCGGTAGTCCCTTACATTATAGGTAATACCGATTAAAATAATCTAGGCCATACTAGGTACAATTTGCATTAAAAATTAAATAAATGACATTCATTCATTAAACAATAACAACATAAATAAAATGCTGTAAAAATCATACCAAAATCGCCCTTAATATTTATCATGCTCATTCTGGCTCGGTTTTATGGATTTTATGGATTTTTACCCATTAAAAATCAATAATCAACACTTAAATCGTATTTAATCTCAAACTAATTATCTAAACTGATTTAGAACTCAAAATTAGTCCCCACTAACTTTGTTTGTATTTAATTAGTTCGAATTGATCGTATTTGCTAAATATAGAGGTTTAATCATAACATTTATGAAATAAACCCAAAATAAAATATAAAACTCATAAAAATTTGAAACCAAATATTTTTTTACATTCTGGAACATTTCCAGGAACTCTAAAAACCAGAAACATTTGCCCAAAAAATTTGAATAAAGTTTATGAACAAATAACTTAATATTCAACGGTTTTATCAAATAAAAACCATTAAATATAGTAAAAAGGTGAAACAAGTTATAAAATTTCACCAAGATGATATAAATTAGATTATAAAATGTACCAAAAATTTTTAAGACCAGAAAAGGACATTTCAATTTTATGATCATAGTAATCTCCCTTTATTGACTTTTATCTTATAAAAATCAATCATCATGCAAACCTTAATTAAAAGTCACGAAATTTTACCTACAGTATGTACAACATGCATGTGAGATCATATCAAAATTTCATGGCCAGAATCAACATGCAACTAGTTTTAGTTAACTTTTGACACAAAATATGCATATTAACATGATTTAAAGGCCATAAATCAAAATATATAGCAAATTAATCCATAAAATCACCAAATTTGACCACAACCATTTTGAGGTCAGTAGGTATGCATGCAAATCAAAAATTTCGTGCAAACCAACTTTGAACACAAATTTTCAATTTTACCCAAGTTCTCGTATAACTCGATTTTAATGCCTAAAATCGACATGCATGTAACAATTGAGCTCTGATACCACATGAAAGTCCTAGACCTTTAATTAGACTCCTCTAATTAGTTCATTAAATTACATTAACTTAATGATTTAGGATCTAGTTATCATGCATGCAAATATAAAAGCATAAAAGAAAAGATAAGACGAAAACATCCTTACATGGGGTATTTTCGGTTCAATATGGGCACAATAAGAACTCCTTCTTATTCTTCTTGAGCATGAAATTAATGGATGATACTCCATAAAACAACCTCCAAAGTAGAAGGTCTCCTTCTAGTTGCACCCAAGATTAAACCCAAATAATCTTAACTTATTATTAACTAGATAATAAGTGAAGACATAATGCTACTAATATTGGTATATTACTACACTAGTAATATGTAGATAATATTAGAGTTATGAGAGTTTAGTGAGAGGTTGATGTTTTAGAGAGATGTAGAAGGAAAAACAAGAATGAATTTAGAGAAGAAAAATGAACAACAAAATGGCCTATATATGAGCACATGGCCGACCCTCTACAAGCATTTGTAGAAGATTTTGTTCTTATTTTTATTCTCATGCAATGTAACACCCGGAAATGTACCCTATTTTTCTAGTAAAAATATTTTTCGGACACTTTTCAGCGAATTTTAGTTTTAATCGTAAATTTAATTTTCCCAGTCGAATTTAGAATTTCCGAGTTCGTATTTGGAATTTCCGCGAGATTCCATGAGAATCCCGTCTTAAGGCGAGTTTGACTTTTGTTGACTTTTTCCTTATAAATATCACACTACACTTAACCTATTTTCTCATTCACACAAACACAATCAAAACTTACTTCTTCCTTAAGCAAAAATCCAAAACCTTGCCTCCATTTTTGATCCGTCTTAGATTCGTCGCTACTCCTTCGTTACTCGCTCAAATTCACGTAAGTTCGTCTTATTCTTCCCCTCTCATCTTCCTCTATCCGTATTGGTAATAAAATTATCGTCTTTCTTGCTTTTTAAATTATCCGTCTTTCTCTAGGTGAATTATATTCATCTTTTATTATCTAATTGTAGTAGGTGGAGACTAGGAAGGTTTAGAAACCTTTTAAAAGGCGGCGATAAAGGTAACGGTTGAAGGGTTACTCGATATCATTTAGTGTTTTATATGATTTCTATGTTAGATTCGTATTTACGAATATGATTAGTAAGCTTAGGAATGAAGTCATTGATGATGATTGTGTTATTTGATGATTTTTGATGATGAAGATTGATTGTGATAGGATTGATAAGAAAGTGAATATGAAAATTGGAAATGATAGAAATGGTGTTTGTTGTTCTGGGTGGACTTGTGCAGTTTCACTGCACTGACCCCTTTTCGTAAAATGATCATATCTCTTTCGTTACTTGCTTGTTTTGGGCGTGTGACATCTCGTTGGAACCGTAAGAGGTTAAGCTATCACCTCCACTTAGAATTTCTGCATTCCCATGTCTAGAACTCTAGTTATGACCGTTTGAAGTGGACCCTTGTTTTCGTTGGTTTCCAAACAACGTTGTTTTGGAGAGGTGATCTATGTTTTATTCATTATGCTTCATAAACTTGTTCTAATGCTTATGTATCATGTATTGACTCATGTTTATCATATTTAAACCTATATGATTCCCTATTCTCATGTTTTGTGACGGTTTTTGGTATGTCCACTTTGAGTCGGTTTTACAATGACGGTTTGAGCACTATTTCGTCTTGTGCTTTGTACTCTCATTCCCTTGGCTACCTCCACGTTCGTAAGGCTGGAATGTCGGAACGGGGAGGTATCCTACTGCTTAATTGCATGTGTTAGTGGGCATACGACGATGTTGTTGGGAGTTGAACGCTTTGCGTTGATCGACCTGGCCGTTAAATGTTGTGTACTTGCGAGGTGGTGTTATTTGCATGTAGCGTACCGCATGTTATGAGGCTTGAGCTCTTTTTCGCCTCTTTTGTGAATTGATCTACCGAATTTGGGGTACTCGGCGTTTTCTTTGTAAGACCGAGTCTTGGATGCAAAACGTGTATCGCATGTCGAATCGGAAAATGTGTATTCCGAGAATCTGGCCAGGTTTAGATTAGGAACCGTATTATTATCGTCGTCCTACCAGGAGGAAATTAGTCTACATATACGAAATGGATTGAATCGTGTATGCGTTAAGGAAAGGTTTTACTCCCCTGGATGCCCATAATCATACTTGCCATGTACACGATGTTAGTGCGTTTCATTTCGTGAGAGTGGTCGTCTTGTGTCGTTGTTCTTGAATGCGTGATTTCATGATTTTATTCATGGTCATTGCATGATTGGGCATCGTCATTGCATTGTTATGTGTGGATGGGTGATTACATGATTGATATTCATGGTCATTCGATGACTTGGCATGGTTTGTTTGTCGAGTCTCAATCTTATCAAACTTATACCGCTAACGGTGAGATGCAAGCCCTAGTGAGCGTATTCGGTTTCCTAAGAGTGTCTTCCCCGAGTCTTTGTATAACATGATAGATTCGAACTTGTACTTCATATGCTCATATCATTATATATCGAATTGCCTATCTATCCTTATCGTATCTCACATGTATATCTATATGTATGCATGCTCTACTTTTGTATTTCCTTCTATGTACGTTTAATGTGATATGGCTGGGAGAACCCGGAGTTACTCCCCACTGACTATGGCGTTCATGTTTTTCATGGATGAACAGGTTGCTTGCATGGATGGCTTTTTGCTTGACATTTTGGGTTCGGGTGTGAGCTAGCGGGCGTTGTCCCTGGATTAAAACACCTCTAGACGATTTTAGCTTGTTTGCTAAACACTTTTACTTGTTAACTTTTTGGAGAGACTTCGTCTCTTGATGTAGTATAATTCGTGCCTTAGTTTGTAATATTTTGACACTCCTCGTTTTATCTATCTTGCATGTATAAAAGTTTTTAAAATACCGTATTTCCGACTAGACGGGGTAATTTCATCTTGACCAACTATGATAGATGGGGTAAATCCGACTAGACGGGGTAATTTCATCATGCTTGTATGTTTTATATTTCCGCATTCGCGAGGGTTGTCACAGTTGGTATCAGAGCTTTATCGCTCCCGACACACACACGTGAACCCTAAACTTAAATTACTTGACCTTGAAATAGTAAATGAGAGATGGGTAGACTTAAGGACCTAAGGTGGTAGTCTTTGGTGTACTTGATGTTTGTTAGGTTCTAACTTGTTTGTTGATTGTGTTGAGTGATGTTATGTTTATTTATATCTACCGTCTTAAGGTGGATCATGTGTTACCTAGAATATGTATCCTCTACCAAAGATTGAAGATTGACAAGCCTAATTGAAGTGTATTTCTTCCTCATTGATGTTTTCTCTCGTCCTTATTGTAGCATGCTCTCTTCCTTCTATCTAAGTGCTTCTTCATCATTTAACTTCTTTTTCCCTTGGAAACTACTCTTGTTACTTTCCTCCTCCTAATCAATTTGTACCATCAACTTCCTTATGTGACCTTTTGTGGTCACCATACCCTTTTGTTTGTGGTATATTATACTTGGTCAGAAGAACTTTGAATTTGGTGGAATATTAGTGTTTGTTAGAATGAATTTCGGATTTGAGGTAAATAGTGTAGATCTAAATTCACCCTATATTGATGATTCGTTGTAACTCTAAGGAAAGGTAGGAAGATAAGTTTGATGATTTTAATGCTTGATGCTTGTCATGACTTGTGTGTAAATAGTTCATGATATTTGATGGTATAAGGTTGAATGAGTTGGATAGGACTTCTTAACCCATTAGTAATTTAGTCTTTTGGACTTAGAAGTTTAGTATTGTTTTGAAGACCATGCTTATGATAGGTCTAATTGGTGTAAATAAGAAGCTTTGAATGATATCTTGAGGTGCGAAATACTATTGAGGTTAAGTGACGTCTTGTGGTTGCCTAATGTGTGTTTGTGAGTATAGGCTTGGTGGAAAATCATTTGGCTATAGCTCTTGGATTTAAAGTTACGATCTTATCTTATGGTATCGGAGACTTGTTTGAAGTAGTACGGATTTGTTGTAAGTTGAACCATATTACTTGAGGATTATGATGTGAGTTATGATGGAAATACCTTGGGACATTAATGATGATGTTTGACTTGAGGTCGTACTTTGTTAATAATGAACTCGTGGGCTATATGATGTTGATAATGACGTTTTGTTCGGTGTTCTACTTTTTGGCCGTAGGAGTTGAAAAGAGATTAGTATGGAGAATTGCTTATTGGTTCTTCGGTTTTTGAAACCTTTGGGAATGTGTCAAATTATGGAGTTGAGAGAATGTTGCTATACTTGAGTTGCAATTTCGCATTTGGGATTCCGTGTTATATGAAAGTATGGATGAATTGGGTTGTAATCTATTTCTTAAATCTAGGTGTACCTTACTCCGATGATTTGTGGTACGATGGTCCCTTGTGAGAGACCTTTGTTATCGGGATGAGTTGCTTTGTTATCGCCCTGAGTTTGAAAAGGGAATTTTGTAGATTAAACCTTAAACCTTTTTCTCGTACCATTATCCCTTTCTATTTCCTTTCATGCAAGTTCCTACTAAGCCCGATTCCTAGAAAATTGTTTTCTCTTATCTTTTCCTTTGCTTAGCTATCTTCATGGCTATATCCATCCAATATCTAGCTTTTGGCTCCCTGCCTCTAGCGTTCCTCTAATTTTTATCCGATCTTATCGCGTTCGTGTTTCCCTCGAAATCTCCTATCGTTTTCAATGTCATGGTGTCATTGTCTTTCCTCTGGTGAGATGATTAGGTTGTTAGCTAGCTTCGCTTTGATTTTGATCATGAGTAGGATTGGCATTTAAACCTTAGGATGAATCTGTTGGTGGTATTGTACTCTCTTGGTGGCTTCATTTATTGAGCTTGCTAGTGTAGTGCTTTGGGAATCAAGTTGAGCGAGATGATATTCGTTGTTGTTGAGTATTATATCTGTTGCTTGGGATATCATTTGGGAATTAGATGTCTCTAATTGGTGGATTCTAAAAGAGACTTTGCTTTAGGGTAATTGAGTTGGTACCCAAAGTTTGAGGAGTTTGTCATAAATGAAAATCGATTCATTTTGAGTTTTAGATGATCTAAATGATTTGAATGGTTGTCTGATTTCCAAGTGATTGGTCATTTGTGGTTTGGAATTAGTAATTCTCTTTTATTCTTAAGGATCCGTAGTTTGCTAATGTGACTATTTATATTTGAGGCTTCGAGCGTAGTAATGATCGAATTAAGGATGTTATGACGTATTAAAGAATTCTTATAACCGATAATGGATTGTGGATTTTCCGTTGTCGTGAGACTTAAGATCAGAGTTCTTTGGTTAGTGGTCTCAGATAGAGTTTGATGAATCTAAGAATTTTATAATACGTTAAAGGACCTCCCCTGCAGATTGCAATCTATGGACCCTAGACGATGCTAATTAGGTTTGAATGGTTATGTTGATGACTTGAGGTCTCGTGATTATGGAATATTTCAGTAGAAATCTAATGATTGAAAATGTTGAGGTGTAACTTGGATAAATTACATCCTCTTGAGGATTAGAGTATTAGTAGAGTTAGTACTATCGAATTCTTGTAGATCTTCTTGCCGATTTTATTGTCATCTTCCTATCACTAAGAGTTCGATTTGTTTCGTTTTTGCGTGTTTTGTATATATTTTGTTACCCTGAATTGTGTGTGAATTGTGCGAGTCGCTCTATGTACGTGTAATGTCCTGTTATTTGATTTTATCTTTAATAAAACCTTCAAATTTTCATATTATATTTCTAATTTAACGTTTCAAAGAAGTCTAAAGATGGATTTTGTATCCTCTTCTTGGAGAAAATAGTTTTCTTTCCCTTTTATATTTGGATTTTGTGTTTGGTTGGATGTTTGGACTTGTTATTGGAGACGTCTGGTGGCTAGTCCTGCACTACTAACACTTGTTTGAATTTCGATTTCACTATTTCGACATTGATTTGATTTTGGATAATTAGAGTTCTCGTTCGCGACGAGCATTCTTGTGATCCGTAAATACAGTTTCGCTCTTATGAAAATTCTCCTTAAACCCTTTTCGAGAAGAACCTCGTTTCATAAATATTTCCTTGTAAAAGCTTTCTTGTTAATTTTTTTAAAAAAACCGATTCTTGTCCTTGATACTTCTGTTTTCTACTCTCAAGTTTCGAGGACGAAACTTTTTAAAAGGAGGAATGATTGTAACATCCGGAAATGTACCCTATTTTTCTAGTAAAAATATTTTTCGGACACTTTTCAGCGAATTTTAGTTTTAATCGTAAATTTAATTTTCCGAGTCGAATTTAGAATTTCCGAGTTCGTATTTGGAATTTCCGCGAGATTCCATGAGAATCCCGTCTTAAGGCGAGTTTTGGCCTTTTGTTGACTTTTTCCTTATAATATCACACTACACTTTAACCTATTTTCTCATAACACAAACAACAATCAAAAACTACTTCTTCCTTAAGCAAAAATTCCCCCCAAAACCTTGCCCACCATTTTTGAATCAGTCTTCAGATATCGTCAGCCTACTCTTTCGTTACATCGCTCAAATTCACGTAGTCGTCTTATTCTCTCCCCTCTCATCTTCTCGTATCCGTATTGGTAATACAAATTACCGTCTTCTTGCTTTTTAAATTAATCCGGCTTCTCTTGGTGATTATTTCATCTTTATTATCTAATTGTATGTAGGTGGAGGACTCTGGCAGCGTTTAGAAACCGTTTAAAGAGCGAAAAAGTGGTAACGGTGTTTTGTGACGGGTTACCGATATCATTTACGTGTTTATATGATGTTCTATGTTAAGAATTTCGTATTAGAATATGATTAGTAAGCTTAGGACTTGAGTTATGATGAGATGTTTTATTGTGATTTTTGATGATGAAATATGATTGTTGATAGTGATTTTAGAAGTGAATTAGAAAATTGGAAATGATAGAAATGGTGTTTGTTGTTCTCGGGTGGACTTGTGCAGTTTCACTGCACTGACCCCTTTTCGTAAAATGATCATATCTCCTTCGTTACTTGCTTGTTTTGGGCGTGTGACATACCGTTGGAACCGTAAGAGGATAAGCTATCACCTCCATTTTGAATTTATGCATTTGCATGTCTAGAACTCTATTTTTGACCGTTTGAAGTGGACCCTTGTTTTCGTTGGTTTCCAAACAACGTTGTTTTGGAGAGGTGATCTATGTTTTTATTCATTATGCTTCATAAACTTGTTCTAATGATTATGTATCATGTATTGACTCATGTTTATCATATTTAAACTTATATGATTCCCTATTCTCAGGTTTTGTGACGGTTTTTGGTATGTTCCCACTTTGAGTCGGTTTTTTACAAATGATACGGTTTGAGCACTATTTTGTCTTGTGCTTTGTACTCTCATTCCCTTGGCTACCTCCAAGTTCGTAAGGCTGGAATGTCGGAACGGGGAGGTATCCTACTGCTTAAATGCATGTGTTAGTGGGCATACGACGACGTTGTTGGGAGTTGAACGCTATGCGTTGATCGACACGGAAGTCAAAAATGTTGTGGTACTTGTGAGGTGATGGTGTTATTTGCAGTAGCGTACCGCATATATTGGAGGCTTGTTGACTCTTTCGCCCTCTTTGTGATTGATCTAACCGAATTTGGGGGTACCGGCGTTTTTGTAAGACCGAGTCTTGGATGCGAAAACGTGTATCCAATGTCGATCGGAAAATGTGTATTCGAGAATCTAGCCAGGTTAGAATTTTTTTTTAAGGAAACCGTTTATTATTATCGTCCGTCCTACCAGGAGGAAATTAGTATACATATTTGAAAATGGATGAATAGTGTATTGCGTTCAGGGAAGGTCTGGCCAGGTTTAGATTAGGAACCGATTATTATCGTCGTCCTACCAGGAGGAAATTAGTCTACATATACGAAATGGATTGAATCGTGTATGCGTTCAGGGAAGGTTTTCACTCCCGTGGATGCCCATAATCATACTGTGCCATGTACACGATGCTAGTGCGTTTCATTTACCGTGAGAGAGTCGTCTTGTGTCGTTGTTCTTGAATGAGTGATTTCATGATTTTATTCATGGTCATTGCATGATTGGGCATCGTCATTGCATTGTTTGTGTGGATGGGTGATTACATGATTGATAATTGTGTCATCGCATGACTTGGCATGGTTTGTTTGTCGAGTCTCAATCTTATCAACTTATACCGCTAACGGTGAGATGCAAGCCCTAGTGAGCGTATTCGGTTGTCCTAAGAGTGTCTTCCCCGAGTCTTTATAGCATGATAGATTCGATTGTACTTCATAGCTCATATCATTATATATCGAATTGCCTATCTATCCTTATCGTATCTCACATGTATATCTATATATGCATGATTTTACTTTTGTATTTCCTTCTATGTACGTTTAATGTGATATGGCTGGGAGAACCCGGAGTTACTCCCCACTGACTGTGGCGTTCCTGTTTTTCATGGATGAACAGGTTGCTTGATTGGATGGCTTTTGCTTATGTTTTTGGGTTCGGGTGTGAGCTAGCGGGCGTTGTCCCTGAAAGATTAACCTCTAGTCGTTAATTAGCTAGTTTGCTAACACTGTTCTTTGTTAACATTTTGAGAGACTCCGTCTCTTGTTATATTCCGTACTTAGTTTGTAATATTTTGACACTCCTCGTTTTATCTATCTTGCATGTATAAAGGTTTTTTTTAAATACCGTATTTCCGACTAGACGGGGTAATTTCATCTTGACCAACTATGATAGATGGGGTAAATCCGACTAGACGGGGTAATTTCATCATGCTTGTATGTTTTATATTTCCGCATTCGCGAGGGTTGTCACATGCAATGTGGTGGAGTGTAATATTAGTTGAAATGATTTTGGTGTACTATTCATGTCAAAATCACATTTGACTTGTGAGCATGAACAAAAGCAACCATCATCACCTTACCACTACTACTTGACCGGCCCCTAGTGGCCTTATATGGTCCATTTTGATTTTTGATATTTGTCCCACAAATACTTATAATCATATGCTTAATTATCTTGTATAATTAAGTGTTAATTTGATCATAAAACAATTATATGACTCAAATTAATAATAAATATACACTTAACTTTTAAGTGATATTTTACCATTATATCAATATATAATGGATCCCACAATGCCCAGTTAATTTATTTTACAACTCTTTGTAATCATAATTAACTAATTTAATTATTAACGAATAATCACTAAATTAAAACTTATTTAATCGTATTTAAATAAGACGTAAAATTTATTCAGTCAGTTATCGTATAATTGACTAATAAACTTAAGTGAAATGAGTTCCTAACTCAATTCTCAATAAATAACTCTCGTAACCAAACATATATCAAATATATATGTAAAGGACTAATCAAACTGTATCGTATACATATAATTAGTTTTCTGCTTGGGTTTCATCCTATAGGTGTGACCTAAAGGGATTAGTTGATCACTGCCGTCAAACGACAATAACGTCAAACTCTAGTCAGCCGAGCGTTACCGATTTACGTTAATCAACTGACCTGGAGTATCAAAATATACTAATCATGCCACATATATTCCAAATGAGATTTATTATATAAATGCACTATTGTGGAGGACACTTACTCCAACAAGTTATTTATTGGAAATTGAGTTAGGAACTCATTCCACTTAAGTTTATTAGTCAATTATACGATAACTGACTGAATAAATTTTACGTCTTACTTTAATACGATTAAATAAGATTTAATTTAATGATTAATAGTTAATTTATTAACTTAGTTGAGATTATGTATATATTTTGAGGTAGAGGTAGTTAGTTAATTATATTTACAAAGAGTTGTAAAATAAATTAACTAAACATTGTGGGATCCATTATATATTGATATAATGGTAAAATATCACTTAAAATTTAAGTGTATTATTTATTAATTTGAGTCATATAATTGTTATATGATCAAATTAACACTTAACTATATTAGATAATTAAGCATATGATTAATAAGTATTTGTGGGACAAATATCAAAAATCAAAATGGACCCATGTGGACATGTATGCACCGGTTTTTGGTAGTGTACATGGGTGATGATTTTAGTCTTATTTTATGCTCACTTAATCTTTGTAATGTGACATGTTATGATAGACTTTAATCATTACCACCAAGTTCACACTCCACTACCTTACACAATTTAGAAAAGAGCAAAAGTGACCCACAAGGGGCTCATGGAATCCGGCCGGGATGGCCTTATAAGGACATGTGATGTTCTCATTTTTCTTCTTCTTCACTTGCTTATTTTCTACTTCCCTTACTAAACTCTTCATCTCTCTAAAAACTAACATGCAAACTAATATTCTCTACATATTACTAGTGTAGTAATACAATAATATTAGTAGTATAATGTCTTACTTATTATCTAGTTAATAATCAGGTAAAATTATTTGGGTTTAATCTTGGGTGCAACAAGTAGGAGACCTTCTACTTTAGAGGTTGTTTTATGGAGGATCATCCACTAATTACATGCTCAAGAACAATAAGAAGGAGTTCTTATTGTGCCCTTATTAACCGAAAAATCCCAATGTAAGGATGTTTTCGTCTTATATTTTCTTTTATGCTTTTATATTTGCATGCATGATAACTAAATCCTAAATCATTAAGTTAATGTAATTTAATGAACTAATTAGAGGAGTCTAATTAGAGGTCTAGGACTTTCAAAGCCATCATCTTAATTTATTCATTCTCGCATGCTAGATATTCGTTCACTTAAAATGAATTAAAATAAAGTTGATGGGATCTTCCTCTCAAAACCTAAAATTGAGACTAGTCTTTATAGGGCAAATTATTATGAATCCCTTCTTCGTCGGTAGGCATATAGGACCTTACTCTCTATATGACCCCTTCTACATTGGGTAAGTAGTATGTGTTGACTTATTTTACCTCAACATTATAATCCGAAGAGTTTCTCGTGATTATGATGGACTATAGATAAAATTTTATCGAACAAGAATTCTAAAGGTAGAATTACCCAAGAGGTTGGCTTATCAATTTACAGATAATTGAGTCTTGGGATCATTTATATGTTGGAGTAAGTGTGCTCAACAATAGTGCAATCACATAATTAAAATCTCAATAATAAGAATACAAAGGGATGATGAATATTATAGTTAACTGGTCGACATAAATCGGTAACGATTGGCTCAACTGAGTTTGACGTTACTGTCGTATGACGGTGGTGATCAGTTGATCCCTTGAGGTCACACCTAAAGGACAATCCCCTAATCATGTACATTAATTAATTGTATAGCTATACAGATTAATTAATCCCTTAAACTGAACCAAGTTTATATTCATTTTAGTAATTTAATTGTA
This sequence comes from Heliosperma pusillum, assembly GCA_022085475.1. Classification (NCBI taxonomy): domain Eukaryota; kingdom Viridiplantae; phylum Streptophyta; class Magnoliopsida; order Caryophyllales; family Caryophyllaceae; genus Heliosperma; species Heliosperma pusillum. Next base: position 42,767 of record JAIUZE010004087.1, read on the forward strand.
ATATTACTAAGAATGCATTATGTTTATGAATTATTTGAGATAAGCAAAATTGGTTAATTATAATTACAAATTGTTGTAGATTATATTAACCAAATATGAGATGACCCATTTTATTTACATGTAATTATAAAATGTGACTTAAAATGTTAAGTCTAATTTATTTGTTATGAAATTGTATTTAAATTAGTTAAATGTACTTTTATAAGCAAAGATTACATGTTATATGTCACATGTGAGACATTGTATGACAATTGACATTTGACAAAGTTAAAATGGACACCTTATTATTCAAGAGGGCCGAAATATTGTGCGTTTGTGTATTAGTGGGTGTTTTTATTTAATTGTTAAATAGAAACATCATCATGACCTAAAGGTATAGCCTTGCATACCTAGTGCTTTGTTAAGAACAAAAGCAAAAGCTCACCCTTACCCATGCTAAGGGGTGGCCGGTCATGGCTTGCACAATAAGGGGATTTTTCTCCTTATTTTGTATTAAGTTCATCTCATAAGTTTTAGGTTATACTTATCTCTCTTAAAACCTACATCTCTCTAAGAAAACTTAATAAGTTTTGTTATTAACTTGAGTTCTTAAATTTCTAATAAAATTGCTAAGGTAGTAATAAGAGTTATTAGATTTATATTATTAAGGGCTACTACATTTATATACTAGTGTAGTATTTTGTAGAGATTCAAGGGGTTGTCTTGGTGCTACTAATAGGAGTGTTCTTATACTAAGAACTTGGAGTTCATCCTTTGATTTATAGCTCAAGAACAAGAATAGGAAGGAGTCCTATCTTGTGCCCAAAATCGTTGAAAAATCAATGTAAGGAAATTGTTTCTTCTTATTTTGTTTTAATGTTATGCATGCATAAGATCTATTTAGTTTAAGAGTAAACTAAATGTAAATGATATTAGAAATGTCTAATATCGAGTTGAAGAAACTTACAAGCGGTATCAAGAGCCAAGGTTGTTGCATGCATAATCGATTTTTAGTTTTTTCGAGTTATTGTAACTTAAAGTAAACTTGTAATTTGTGTTTTATAAGATATAATTCGAAAGTTATTTGCATGTCATGTCATTATATTCTGGTCCTAATATGATTTTAGGTCATTTGCATGATTTATGGAAATTTATATTGCTCAAATATGATTTTTAGTGTTTTTATTACATTTTAATGAGTAAAATGATGTTTAAAATGCTAAAAATAGTTAGACTTATTTTATGACCTTGAAAGTTTTACACAATATCACACATGCATTTTACATACTTTATGTAAAATTGCGTGTGAAGTGGACTTATTTCGTATGATTTATGATTTTTATATCATAAAATGGAATAAATAAAGGTTAGATGATTAAAAATAATTCCGCTTTGAATCTGACCATGAAACTTTAGTATGTTATCACATGCATGTATTTATGTTAGACTGGAAACTTTTAGACTTATATGATTTGTCTAGCATGATTTATGAATTTGTAATGTAAAAATGGCATAAATAGTGACTTATTTAGAAAATAAAGCTAAAATGAATTTCATGTCAAGAGAAAAATGTTCCTGGTTTCATAAATGTCCCAAATTTCAGATCTAAAGTTGAAAATTTAATATGATTAATTTTTGCATGCTTTATGTATTTTATTTGATAAAACCGATAAAGCGCAACCATATTTTCTCAAAAACCGATTCAAAATTTTTAATCATGATTTTTGACATTATGAGTGTCATGGAAATGTTCCAGAATGTAAAAAAATTTAAAATTCAAAATTCAAAATTATTGTAATTAAATTTGGATTTATTTGATTAAAATATGATTTTAAAGTCTAATTATGAGCAATTATACAACAACAAGTTGAATTATTGTCAAAAATTGAGTGATGACTAGTTGAGGCCTAAATGAGTTGGGATAATTAACTTGGACTTAAATATGATTTAAGTATTGTTTGGTGATTTTAAAGTGTTATCATCACACATTTCCGCACGTGTTATATTCGATATAAACCGTAATATAGGGCGATTTGACATTTAACATGAGCATGTTTTATATACATATTATAATGCTGCATTTTTATTTATGAATGTCATATTTTCAATTTATGAATGTCATATTTTGGTTTATGTAATTTGGAATTATGTAATTTTTCCTTGTATGGCCTTAGTTTTAATTTAATGTGAGGGAATATTGATTCGGTTGTAATTTAATGTGATCTCGTGTCACTTTTATTGTATTATTTTATTTTTACAAATGTATAAAAGGAAATTTTTGTAATTTTATTATATATTTTGTAACTTATTGTAAAACCGGAGTTTCCCAAAGACGGTGCCATTCGGAAAGGAGTTCCGAGAGAGAGACGGTGACCTTGGGAGGCGTATTTATGAAGTTCAAGGGACCAAAGGAGTTCGTTTCCGAATATGTAATAGATTATATGATTTTCTATTCTAGGAAAGGGCATACTAGGAGTTTTACTTTTATGCTTGCATTTTATTTAATATGTTTGCATGCATTGCCAAATCGGCATAACATAACATGCATATTTCATCGAGTATTCGACCGTGTCAATTAAAATAATCGTTAATTCATCGATTTAGTTCACTTTAACATGATAGATTATAAATTGACATGACCTCTCATAATAAATAATTAAGATCAAGCCTTACCAAATTGTAGAACCCATGAATCCCAATTTCGCAAGGAAGTAAGCTCGGCTCACCAGGGTGCTAAACTTGTTACGTTGGGTAAGTGGGGTAATAAAGGTTATTATTTCAAAATTTGGATTGAGCTCAATGGAAGTATTCGCGACCGTAGCCGCATGTGTTTCGGGCTTAAGATAATTATTAAAGTAATATTATCAACCGAGAGTTCTAATGTAGAATCGATTAAAGAGTTAATCCACCGAATTATGTTAATGAGGGATGAATCGGCTTACCGTGCCCAAGTAGATATGAATTTGGATCTCGGAATCATTTATAATAGTTGGGTAGAGGTCACTATTTAAATGTTAACACTTGTTTGAAATGTTTACAAGTATTTAAAATGATAAATGTTGACATTTCCTTTATGTCTTTAAAATTTGTAGTTCTAATTGTTTATTCGCAATGGCAAATGCTAACTCGTCCACCACCACCTATACTCCAACTCTCACAAATGTCTCATGGCTTCGATCCTTCATGGATTGATGCAAGTTAGAAAAGAATGGCGCTAATTTTACCAATTGGGATATGCAACTCCGCTTGGCCGCGGCGGGTGACGACAGGTTTCGTTACCTTGCTAAGGCCTCTCCCACCGCACCTAATGAAAGGACAACCGCCACGCAAGGCGAGCCTACGAGGCTAGCCACAAAGAGTCCGCCGCGATCAAAAACGTTTTGATCTTCTCGTTGGAGGCCGATTTTCAAGGGAGTGCCATAAGATGAGCACGGCCTATGAGATCTATGCCAAGCTTGTGACCATGTTTTTCACAAGCTCTTAGGATCTTACAATATAAGACGGCTTCCACATTATTCAACATGAACCTAAAAGAGGACCAAAAGTAAGCCCTCATGTACTCAAATTGATTGAGCATGTTGAGACTCTTAAATTGCAAGGGGTGACCATTCCCGAACAACTCGTTATCGACCGAGTCTAACATTCCTTGGGGAAAATCAAAGCATATGTGAAGTTTAGGAAAAACTACAATATGCATAACATGAAAAACCTCTGTCCATGAATTGCACAAGATGCTTGTGCAAGCTAAGAGAGACATGAGACTAAATGTTAGCACCTTCAAGGATATAATAGCAAGGGGAAGTTCAAGAAAGGTGGTAGTAAAGGGAAGAAGCCCTCCACCTTCAAAGGAAAGGGAAAAAAGCTATTGAGAAAAGCTCACCCAAACCTAAGAAAGGTGCCTCAACCGAGGACAAGTGCCATTATTGTAATGGCATAGGGCATTGGAAGAAGAATTGCACTAAATATCTAGGAGATATCAAAACTGGAAAGATGTTTCAGTTGGTAATTTATCCCTATCATTTATGTTATGATCTCAAATTTGGTATATAGATACGAGTTGTGATTCTTACCCTATTTAATTGTAATTAGGGCATCCTAGCAAGGATAAAGGCTAGCACAAGCAAGCCTAAGAAAGCTCTTCAAGGGAAGCTAAGGTAGCTACCCATGATTGAAGACCTATGGAAGCTTGGTCTCATTTTGAATTGTCAAAATTTTGGGATGTATTTTGAGATATTGTTTTTAGAACTTTTATAATTTCCTTGTTTGACATGGAAATTTGCTCAATTCATTTTATTAACATTGGTTGTAATTGGATTTAGTGACTTGGTTCTCAACCCAAGTCATTCGGTTTGTTGAAACTTTTTAGTTCTAAAAATTTGTCATCATACTATACTTGCACAAATAACATAAATAGTATCGACTCAAATTGATCATATTAGTATTATGATGATTGGATCATTATAATAAAAAGCTAAGAATTCGATTCTCACTTTGAAAGATCAATTGCTAAGTCAAAATTGAGTTATTAAACTCAAAGTAGGGAGTCTACCAAACCAATTGGCCTCACCACTTATAAAGATTGTAATTGACATGAATATGAGTACACCTCTTTAGCTTATAGAACTAGTCTATCTCGAAGCTAAGATTCGATGTCTTTACAATGAAATTTTTAGTAGATCACTTAAGGTCATGTCGTGATACTTCTACCTCCCTCACGAGATGAGTACAAACTGTTTGTGGCTCATAAGGTTATCTTTATGGAAAATAGTTGTATTTTCTAAAGATAGAGTGGGAGAAAATAAGCCACAACGAAAACCTAGTTAGGAACTAGTGATGAAACCAAAAGAAAATGTTCTTAGGTTAGACTCGAGACTAGTGAGGAGACCAAAAGAAAGCGTTCTTGGGTGAATCCTTAGACTAGTGACGAGACCAAAAGAAATTGTTCTTGATATAATAAGATTATGATCTATGAAGTGGAAGTACCTAGAACTTTTGAATTTCGATTTTCTAAAAGATATTTATGAAACTATATGGAATCTATGCAAAGAAAATGTTTTATTTGGAGTTGTCCAATTGTAGTTGCATGGATAGACATGTAGATGTCTTCAAAAGCTAAGTTAATGTGTAACTATGCTTAGATCCAAATCATCAATAAAATACCTCATATTAAGTGTGTACACGATACACAACAAAACCACATGTCCAAATAGGGATTTGGAATAGGATGTGTACATGACAGAAACCTAAGGTGTAGAGGTTATGATGATCTTTTCTAATATGAGAAATAAGAAGTTTTTCACTCGAATTAAGTCCACTTTTCATGTGTATACATGAGGTTCAGTGGGAGTTAAAGTCATGTATAGACATGAAGTTAAGTGGGAGTTTAAGTTATCATGTAAAGACATGAAGTTCAGTGTGAAAATATGTTTTCCACGTGAATGACGTTTCACTCATTAAGGGTGACATATTCATATTACCTTTTGGAAAGGAGTGATTGGATTTTAATGTTGGATGAAAGAGGGCAACATGTATACTAAAATCAAAATCTATTGTGGAATAGAAGATTTTAGCTTGGCATTTAAAAGGTATCGTATATCGATAAGATCCTTAATCTCTTCAACAAGTTAAATAGGTTGTTTATGTGGATAAAAGTGGGATCACTATGAAAGGGTCATAGTCATTGTAACACCCGGAAATGTACCCTATTTTTCTAGTAGAAATATTTTACGAAAGCTTTTCAGCAATTTTAAGTTTTAATTTATAATTTTAAGTTCCGAGTCGAATTTAGAATTTCCGAGTTCGTATTTGGAATTTCTGCGAGATTTCATGAAAAAGCCGTCTTAAGTCTAGTTTGACTTTTCTTGACTTGGAAATCGTCTTTGACTTTTCCTACACATCTCACACAACTCATACTCCTTAACCTAATATTTCATTTCCACACAAAAATCAAACACATTTCTTTCTTCTTCCTTAAGCAACTTCCCTCTTTGAATATCGATCTTTGATTCATCGTAACTTCTTCATTTCTCGATAGAATTCGCGTAAGTTCGTCTTATTCTTCTTCCCTAACCTTTCTCTATCCGTATTGATAATAAAATTATCGTCTTTCTCGCTTTTTAAGCATTCCGTCTTTCTCAAGATGAACTTTATTCATCTTTTTACGATCTAATTGTAGGTGGCGACCTCCAAGATCCCGACAAAGACTATTTTCTTATAGAAGAGGAGCTTGACGATCATTAGAGACGCTCGAAGGTAACGGTGAAGGGTTACTCGGTATTACTTACGTGTTTTACATGTTTATATGCTAGAAAATCGTATTAGATTACGATTAGGAAGATTAGAATCCAGGTTATGATTAATGAATGATGTTATATGATGAATATTGATGATATATGTTGATTGTTGATGATTATTGGAAGTATAATTGAGTTTTGAAATGAATTGGTTAAGCTTTGGAAGCTCACGGGTGAAGAAGTGATCCCAGCCGGTCGACCGGCCGCCGGTCTGACCACCGGCTGGGAACACATCAGAAACCCCTTTGGAAATTGAGAATTTGTATGAAGTGGTGCTCCAGGCCGGCCAACCGGCCACCGGTCAACCCACCGGCCTGGAACACATCAGTGTTGAAGTTTTGAGTTTGGTATGATTGTCTGAGCCGGTCGACCGGCCGCCGGTCGACTGACCGGCCCAGACCTCTTTTCTCTGTTTTTGAGTTTTTGCCTGTGTTCTGAGCCGGCCCACCGGCCACCGGTCTCCTGCCCGGCCTGGAACACGGCTGTATATTTTTCTTACAACTTCTAAAAACTCGTAATTTATAATAGTTCGCATGATCGGTTTGTCGTGTAATTTTACGTAATGTCTTATAATATTCATATTTTGGATATATGATATCTCTTTCGCATGTATCACATGTTTTGTGACGGTTTTCGATATGTTCCCACTTTGAGTCGGTTTTTACAAATGAGTCGGTTTGAGCACTATTTTGTCTTGTGCTTTGTACTCTCATTCCCTTGGCTACCTCCACGTTCGTAAGGCTGGAATGTCGGAACGGAGAGGTATCCTACTGCTTAATTGCATTTGTTAGTGGGCATACGACGGCGTTGTTGGGAGTTGAACGCTATGCGTTGCTCGACCCGGCCGTCAAATGTGTGTACTTGCGAGGTGGTGTTATTTGCATGTAGCGTACGCTTGTTATGAGGCTTGAGCTGTTTTTTTTTCCGCCTCTTGCGTGAATTGATCTACCGAATTTGGGGGTACGCGGCATATATATGTAAGCCCGAGTCTTGGATGCGAAACGTTTATCGCATTCGAATCGGAACACTTTTATTATTCCGAGATCCTTCCGTTTGTTCGACTAGGACCGTATTTATTACTCTTCGTGCTACCAGGGAGGAAAATAGTCACATATACGAATGTTGATCGTGTATGAGTTCAGGGAAATGTTTATCCCGTGGATGCCTGTTAATCATTCTTGCTGGGACACGATGCTAGTGCGTTTCATTTACCGTGAGATTGTCGTCTTGTGTCGTTCTTGAATGCGTGATTTCATGATATTGTTCATGCTCATTGCATGATTGGACACCGTCATTGTCTTGGTTCGTGAATGGATGATAATATGTTGGATATTATGTGATCATCGCATGACTTGACTGGTTTGTCTGTCGAGTCTCAATCTTATCAATCTTATACCGCTAACGGTGAGATGCAAGCCCTAGTGAGCGTATTTCGATTGCCTAAGAGTGTCTTTCCCGAGTCTTTGAATAACATGATGGTTACGAAATTGATTTCATATGATCTTATCTTTATATCTCGTACTGCCTATCTATTCTTATCGCAACTCACATGTATATATATATATGCATGCTTTACTGTCGTATTACCTTATGTGTACGTTTGATGTAATATGGCTGGGAGAACCCGGAGTTACTCCCCACTGACTGTGGCATTCATGTTTTTCATGGATGAACAGGTTGCATGCTATGGATGACTTTTTGGATCTGATATTTTGGGGTTCGGGTGTGAGCTAGCGGGCGTTGTCCCTGGAAGTTCACCTCTAGACGATAGTAGCTAGTTTTTGTTAAACACTTGTTCTTTGCTAACATTTTAAGAGGCCTCGTCTCTTTGTTGTATAATTCCGTATTTAGTTTGTATCATTTTGACACACCTCGTGTTATATATATCTTGCATGTTTAAAAGTTTTTAAAATACCGTATTTCCGCATATCTTTTCACATGCTTGTATGTTTTATCTTTCCGCATTCGCGAGGGTTGTCACAGTTGGTATCAGAGCTTTGATCGCTCCCGACGCACACACGTGAACCCTAACTTAAACTACTTGACCTTGAAATAATAAATGAGAGAGTTGGGTAGAAGTTAAGGACTTTAATTGGTAGTCTATTTGTTTATGCTAATTGATAGGAGTAACTTAATTGGTTTTTGCTTCTTATGAAGATGGTTAGACCGCGTGTAGCTGATAATATTATGATGGAGGCTCTTGCTCAAGTGCTGAAGAATCAGCAAGATGCCGCTCTAGCTAATGCCAACCAAGTTCACCCTAGAAGGGAGGACAATCAACAAGGTGGTTATGCATGGGTGGCGGGTCAAATTGCAAGGAGTAAGATCGTGCCTTATGGTGGAGAACCGGATCCTACGGAGCTATCCGATTGGTTCCGGGAGATGGAAAAGCAGTTTGATCTTTACCAAGTCCGGGAAGAGGATAAAGTAAGGATTGCAAAGCACTTTCTGGTGCGTGAAGCCGACAACTGGTGGGCTATTACAAGTGCCACCGCAACTCTTGAAGAGGACTTTAACTGGGCTTGTTTCAAAGCTCTTGTGGAGGGTAGATTTTACCCTAAGGAGCTTAAACAACAAAGGCTCAAGGAGTTCATAGATTTTAAGCAAGGCAACCTATCGGCTCAAGATTTTACGACGGAGTTTAATAAGCTCGCTCATTTCGCGCCAAGGCTTATTCGTGATGATGAAGATCGTGCTTTCTATTATCGCAATAAGTTGAATGCCGTTCTTCAGAGTAAGGTGAGAAGAGGTACCGCATCCTTTGGAGATCTCTACGACGATGCCTTATGGGCTGAAAATTCAATGAAGGCTATAAGGGATGAAGCTTTGATGAATAATCCCTCTCCTTCTTATGCTCCTAGGCCGAATGCCTTTGGGAAGAGGCCATTTATTCCGTCTTCTTCTAATTCCTATGCTAACAAGAGGAGGTTTACTCCTTCTTCCAATGCCAATGCAAGGAATCCTTCTCCTTTTATTCCTAGAGCTACTTCAAATGTGGCTCATAGGCCTTATGCTCCTCAAGCTCAAGGTCGTCAATGTAACCGTTGTAGACAACCATACCATCCCGGTGTGGCATGTAACAGCCGACCTTACATTTGCTACTTTTGTCAGAAGGGTGGTCATCGCTACGAAGATTGCCCCGATCGAAAGTTGCCTCCTCCTCCTAAGCCTAAGGGTTCAATCTTTGTCATGAGTCGTGCTGAAGCAGAGGCTCATCCCGAGATCATTACGGGTATGTTCTCAATCTTAGAGCAACCGTGTCTTATTTTATTTGATACCGGTGCTTCTATGTCTTTTGTGTCATCAACCTATGCTTGTAAATTATCAATCAAGCCTACATCTAGTGAGGATACTCCCATATCCTTACCTTCCGGAGATATTATCTCTTGTTCTACTCTTTATCCAAATGTACCTATATCTATTTCGGGTTCTATCTTTCCCGCAAATCTCCTTAAATTTCCTCTAGGAGAGTTTGATATTATCTTAGGTATAGATTGGCTAGCTATGTATCATGCTAGGTTCGAGTGTCGTGATCAAAAGATTTTCTTAAAGAGTCCTTTAGGTGTTAGAATAACCTATAAGGGATCTCATCCCCGTAAAGGTGTATCTTTAATTTCCGCTTTGAAGTTGGTAAGTATGGTTAGAAAAGGTTACCAAGCATTCTTGTGTGTGGTGACTTCTTCAAATACCTCTTTGCCAAGTATTGAAGATGTGCCTATTGTTCGAGAATTCATTGATGTATTCCCCGAAGATTTGCCCGGGATCCCTCCCGAGCGTGATGTTGAATTCTCTATAGATCTTGTTCCTGGTTCTGGTCCTATTGCCAAAGCTCCTTATCGTATGGCTCCGTCTGAATTGAAAGAATTAAGGAAGCAGTTGGATGATATGATTGAAAAGGGTTTTATTCGACCAAGTGCCTCGCCTTGGGGTGCTCCAGTTCTTTTTGTGAAGAAGAAGGATGGTTCTATGAGATTGTGTATCGATTATCGTGAATTGAATCGGATTACACTCAAGAATAGGTATCCTTTACCGAGAATTGAAGATTTATTTGATCAATTAAAGGGTGCTTCTACTTTTTCGAAGATTGATTTGAGATCTGGTTATCATCAAATTCCGGTTAAAGATATTGATATTCCGAAGACCGCTTTTAGTACGAGGTATGGCCATTATGAGTTCAAGGTAATGCCATTTGGATTGACAAATGCTCCTGCTATCTTTATGGATCAAATGAACCGCACATTTAGTGAGTATCTTGACAAGTGTGTGGTGGTTTTCATTGATGATATTCTTATTTTCTCCAAGTCCGAAGAGATCACATGCTATTCATTGAGGATTATTTTGGGTGTTCTACGTCGTCAAAAATGGTATGCTAAGTTTTCTAAGTGTGAATTTTGGTTACCTAAAGTGTCCTTTCTTGGGCATGTTATTTCTAAAGAGGGTGTAATGGTGGATCCTTCTAAAATTGAGGCCGTTGTTGATTGGAAGAGTCCGACTGATATAAGAGAAATTAGAAGTTTTCTTGGGTTAGCTGGTTATTATAGAAGATTTGTCAAAGATTTCTCTAAGCTTGCTAGACCTATGACTCAGTTGTTGAAGAAGGAAACCAAATTCCTATGGAATGAAGCTTGTGAAAATGCGTTTCAAGAGTTAAAGAAGAGGTTAACTACCGCTCCGGTGTTGACTTTGCCCGAAGATGGAGTAGATTTTGATGTCTATTGTGATGCTTCAAAGATGGGTTTAGGTTGTGTTCTTATGCAAAATAGGAAGGTGGTGGCTTATGCTTCGAGACAATTGAGAGTTCATGAAGTGAACTATCCTACTCATGATCTAGAATTGGCCGCTGTTGTTCATGCTTTGAAAGTATGGAGACATTATTTAATTGGAGTTCATTGTCGTATCTTCACCGATCACAAGAGTTTGAAGTACATATTTACTCAAAAAGAGTTGAATATGAGGCAAAGAAGATGGTTGGAATTGGTGAACGATTATGATTTTGAGTTATTATATCATGAAGGGAAGGCTAATGTTGTTGCCGATGCTCTTAGTAGGAAAGCTTCTCATGCTTTGAATGCTTTGCATGTTTTACCTGTTGATCTTTGTGCCGAGTTTCGAAGATTGAGTTTGGAGTTTGTAGAGCGTGGATTTGTTCATATTGGTGCTATGATTGCCGAACCTGTGTTTCTTCGTGAAATCCGCGAAAGCCAAGTTGATGATCTTACCTACAAGTCTATTCAAGCCAGAATTCTTGAAGGTAAAGGTAAAGATTTCAAGTTTGATAATGAAGGTGTTCTTCGTTTCCATGGTCGTTTATTTGTGCCTAATGCTCTTAATTTGAGGAAGCGAGTTCTTGATGAAGCTCATCTTTCCCCTTATTCTATTCACCCCGGTGGTGATAAGATGTACAAGGATTTGAAGCTGCAGTTTTGGTGGCCGAACTTGAAGGGTGATGTTGTGTCATATGTTGGAAGATGTTTGACTTGCCAACAAGTGAAGATTGAACACAAGAGACCAGGTGGATTGCTACAACCTTGGATATTCCGCTATGGAAGTGGGAATCTATTTCGATGGATTTTGTTATGGCTTTGCCGAAGACCGTTGGAGGTAAAGATGCTGTTTGGGTTGTTGTTGATCGATTGACCAAGTGTGCTAGATTCATTCCGATTAAAGAAACTTGGAATTTGGATCGTTTAGCAATAGCCTATGTGGATGAAATTGTAAGATACCATGGTGTTCCTTTGGAGATTATATCCGACCGAGATCCGAGATTCTGTTCGAGATTTTGGAAAGCTTTACAAGAGGCCATGGGTAGTAAGTTGTTGATGAGTACTGCTTTTCATGCTGCTACGGATGGTCAGACAGAGAGGACTATTCAGACTTTAGAAGATTTGCTTAGGGCTTGTGCTCTTGACTTTCAGTCTAGTTGGGAAAAGAGTTTACCGTTGGTGGAGTTTTCTTACAACAATAGCTATCATGCATCTATCAAGATGGCTCCATATGAAGCTCTTTATGGAAGGAAAGGTCGGAGTCCTATATGTTGGAATCAATTGAGTGACAATCGTGATTTAGGCCCCAATGTTCTTGTTGAAACCATTGATAATGTGAAGGTCATTCGTGATAGAATGAAAGCCGCTCAAGACCGTCAAAAGTCTTATGCCGATATCCGAAGAAGGCCGTTAGAGTTTGAAGTTGGTGATAAAGTATTCTTGAAGGTGTCTCCTATGAAGGGTGGTAAAAGGTTTGGTGTTAAGGGTAAATTGAGCCCGAAATACATTGGACCCTTTGATATTGTGGAAAGGATTGGTGCAGTTGCTTATAAGTTGGAATTGCCGCCGAATTTGGCTAAGGTTCATGATGTTTTTCATGTTTCTCAATTGAGAAAGTATGTAAGTGATCCAAGCCATGTCTTTCAAGTTGAATTGCCCGAGCTTGAACCGAATCTATCTTTTGAAGAGAAGCCGATCCGTATCCTAGATCGTAAGGATAGAAAGTTGAGAAGTAAAGTAGTTCCTTTGGTGAAAATCTTGTGGAGAAGTGCTAATGTCGAAGAAGAGACTTGGGGAACCGAAGCTTCTATGCGTAGTAAATATCCGAGTCTTTTCGAGTAAGGTAATTTTTATTTTTCCTCAAGTTTCGAGGACGAAACTTTTTAAAAGGTGGGGTGATTGTAACACCCGGAAATGTACCCTATTTTTCTAATAGAAATATTTTACGAAAGCTTTTCAGCAATTTTAAGTTTTAATTTATAATTTTAAGTTCCGAGTCGAATTTAGAATTTCCGAGTTCGTATTTGGAATTTCTGCGAGATTTCATGAAAAAGCCGTCTTAAGTCTAGTTTGACTTTTCTTGACTTGGAAATCGTCTTTGACTTTTCCTACACATCTCACACAACTCATACTCCTTAACCTAATATTTCATTTCCACACAAAAATCAAACACATTTCTTTCTTCTTCCTTAAGCAACTTCCCTCTTTGAATATCGATCTTTGATTCATCGTAACTTCTTCATTTCTCGATAGAATTCGCGTAAGTTCGTCTTATTCTTCTTCCCTAACCTTTCTCTATCCGTATTGATAATAAAATTATCGTCTTTCTCGCTTTTTAAGCATTCCGTCTTTCTCAAGATGAACTTTATTCATCTTTTTACGATCTAATTGTAGGTGGCGACCTCCAAGATCCCGACAAAGACTATTTCCTTATAGAAGAGGAGCTTGACGATCATTAGAGACGCTCAAAGGTAACGGTGAAGGGTTACTCGGTATTACTTACGTGTTTTACATGTTATATGCTAGAAAATCGTATTAGATTACGATTAGGAAGGTTAGAATCCATGCTATGATTAGTAAATGATGTTATATGATGAATATGGATGATATATATTGATTGTTGTTGATTATTAGAAGTATAATTGAGGTTTGAAATGAATTGGTTGAGCTTTGGAAGCTCTCGGGTGAAGAAGTGCTCCCAGCCGGTCGACCGGCCGCCGGTCTGACCACCGGCTGGGAACACATCAGAAACTCCTTTGGAAATTGAGAATTTGTATGAAGTGGTGCTCCAGGCCGGCCAACCGGCCACCGGTCAACCCACCGGCCTGGAACACATCAGTAAGGCAAGTTTTGATTTTGGTGTAGTGCTCTGTGCCGGTCGACCGGCCGCCGGTCGACTGACCGGCCCAGACCCCCTTCCTCTGTTTTTGGGATTTTGCCTGTGTTCTGAGCCGGCCCACCGGCCGCCGGTCTCCTGCCCGGCCTGGAACACGGCTGTATATTTTTCCTTCAATTTCTAAAACTCGTAATTTATAATAGTTCGCATGATCGGTTTATCGTATAATTTTACGAAATGTCTTATAATATTCATGTTTTGGATATATGATATCTCTTTCGCATGTATCACGTGTTTTGTGACGGTTTTCGATATGTTCCCACTTTGAGTCGGTTTTTACAAATGAGTCGGTTTGAGCACTATTTTGTCTTGTGCTTGGTATTCTCATTCCCTTGGCTACCTTCCCGTTCGTAAGGCTGGAATGTCGGAACGGAGAGGTATCCTACTGCTTAAATGCACGTGTTAGTGGGCATATGACGACGTTGTTGGGAGTTGAACGCTATGCGTTGATCGACCCGGCCGTAAAATGTTGTATACTTGCGAGGTGGTGTTATTTGCATGTAGCGTACCGCTTGTTATGAGGCTTGAGCTGTTTTTCCGCCTCTTTCGTGAATTGATCTACCGAATTTGGGGTACTAGGCATGTATATTGTAAGCCCGAGTCTTGGATGCGAAACGTTTATCGCATGTCGAATCGGAAAATGGTTTATTCCGAGATCCTGGCCAGGTTTAGACTAGGACCGGATATTTATTCTCGTCGTGCTACCAGGAGGAAAATAGTCTACATAGGCGAAATGTAAGCATCGCGTATGAGTTCAGGGAAATGTTATCCCGTGGATGCCTTTAATCATTCTTGCTGGGACACGATGCTAGTGCGTTTCATTTACCGTGAGAATTGTCGTCTTGTGTCGTTCTTGAATGCGTGATTTCATGATATAGTTCATGGTCATTGCATGTTTGGACACCGTCATTGTCTTGGTTCGTGAATGGATGACAATATGTTGTATTTACTATGATCATCGCATGACTTGAATGGTTTTGTCTGTCGAGTCTCAATCTTATCAATCTTATACCGCTAACGGTGAGATGCAAGCCCTAGTGAGCGTATTCGATTGCCTAAGAGTGTCTTCCCGAGTCTTTGAATAACCTGATGGTTACGGATTTGATTTCTATATGATCTTATCTTTATATATCGTATTGCCTATTTATTCTTTCGCAACTTGTTTATATATTTACCTTATGTGTACGTTTGATGTAATATGGCTGGGAGAACCCGGAGTTACTCCCCACTGACTGTGGCATTCATGTTTTTCATGGATGAACAGGTTTCTTGCTTGGATGATTTTTGGCTGTGACATTTTGGGGTTCGGGTGTGAGCTAGCGGGCGTTGTCCCTGGAAGTTCACCTCTAGACGATAGTAGCTAGTTTTTGTTAAACACTTGTTCTTTGCTAACATTTGAAGAGACCCCGTCTCTTTGTTGTATTTCCGCGTTTAGTTTGTAATATTTGACACTCCTCGTTTTATGTACAATGCATGTATAAAAGTTTTTTAAAACTACCTATTTCCGCATTATAATTCGCATGCTTGTTTGATTTATTATTCCGCATTCGCGAGGGTTGTCACAGGTAGCTTATAAATGTTATAGCTCAAAAAGTTGATGTGGAAAGCTAAGCTAGTAAGGTTATTGCTAACCATTGTGGATGCTCTTATTGTTCATTGCTAATAGTTCAAATCCCAAATTGTTCAATTATTACAAAATACATAGTATTTAAATAAATTAAAATGGCTAAGAAACAAGTAAATATATAATTCGAGTAATTTTTTAAAATAAATTAGAAATCTTCATAATACAGAAATTAATGAAAGAGAAACATAAAAAATGTAAAAGTAAATGAAAAAATGTTTAAACTACATTTAGTAAATTTAACAAGTATATTTCTCGGATAAAAATTCAAGGATATAAATGTGCTCGGAAAAATAATTTTGCGTGAAAATCAAACCAGAAATTTTAGATCTACAACGATAAACTCTTTAAAACGAAAAATCAGTTCAAAGAGTTCAAGATAACTTCCGTGGGCATACATGCAATTGCTTTTATAAATAAAATATAAAAAATCTTCAAACCGGATTTAAGGCTATACTCCATACAAACTTGAAGATGAATAAAGGTTGAAAACTGATATTATTAATAATCTTCTCTTCATACAATACACAATGCTTCAATAAATAGATTTTGGACCATCTTCACCATAAACTTAATCAATTGACATTTTTCAAAATAACAAAGAAAGGAGGGAATTACTATTTACTAATCACCTTAAATATAAACTCTTATATTGGTAGGTTATTGGATAATTAATAATTTAATTTTAATATTTATTAGTTTTGGTAAAAATTTAGAATAATGAAGAGGAGGGAGGAAGGAGAGAAACGGAAGGAAAGAGAAGGAAAAATGGAATTGGTGTCATGGTGCATATGCGGCCGATGTGAGGGAGGAATAAAATAAGGTTAAGTAGTCAATTAATGTTATACTACTACTTCTATATGTGAGGCCTTACAGTGGGCCAAATCCAAAATGTAATCCCGAATCAATTATGAAAGTACTACTCTCATATAATATGAACCGGTCTCTAATTTTTGTATAAGACGGTCCTTAACTTTTTTGAGAGAGTTTCACAACATTCTTAATACACAAATTCTCATTTAAGATGGGTTAATCGTCTTAAGTTTAAGACGAGTCAAATTAGCACATGACAAAATAACAGTTCCTAAATACCGGAAAAATAATTGTCTTATCTAGACAAATGGTGTTGTATTTGTCGTTTTACTCTTAAGACGGATATATCCATCTTAAGGGAGACCAAATGCTCTTAATATAAGACCTCCCACATAATAAGTAGTTACTTATTGGTGTCTTTTATTAATAGTCTCGCAATATATTTATAGTATGAGACTGTCTTACAAAATACATACTCTTAAAATAATTAACAAATTACTATTTTGAACAATTTTGTTATGAAGCATTAGCTAATAAGGAACACTATTTAAAATTATTGGTAAGTGGTCGTAATTGCAAAAACATTCAGCCTTGTGAGTAGGTATCAAGCAACTCCTCAAAATAAGAACATCGTAAGACAATTAATAAAAGACATTGATAAGTAACAAAAAAAAAAGAGGAAAAAATATATGGGGAAAAGTAACTACAGCTTATGAGAGAGTTTCTAAAATAATAGTATTGCGAAACCGTCTCATAGGAGAATGTGTCTTATTTTAATTGTTTGGTTTAGGTAACGTATATAAATGGATTACGTATACCATTTTTTATACGTAAAGTTATTTACAGTGTCTTACTTCATCCATTCAAGTCCAAATACAACATTTCTTTTTTTGACACTATTCATGAGTGAAGAGAATCTTTACGATTTCTTACAATAAGATAAAATATGGTCATGTGGGATCTTATTTGATTCACCTTTATAAGTACAATAAATTTATCAAATTTTTATATTTTTTTATAAAGTAAAACTCGAGATATTTACGTTACAATTCGTGCATAAGCAAACATGTAAAAGAGAAATATTGTGTTTGGACTTGAATAGAGGGAGTATATTTTAATAAAAAAATTTGAAAGATTTAATATTATCATTTAATTTTTAATTGTTAATTATTATATATTTCTATGAGAATATCACGAGTTTGAATATTTAACAATTCGATTAAATCATTACAACACTTTCTTCATTGTTCATTCCACAACTTAACAATTGGTCAAATAAAAATACGTTAGCTTCTATTATACATTTTCTATGATGACATATAAATAATAAAAATCCAATACAATTTTCAAATTTATACCAGTAATGATACAACAATGATCCTAATTATACTTAATGCATGATGTCCATCGGCATTATAGTCTGCATTCTCAGACTTTATTTCCAATATATACTAGAAATATATTAAACTATACATTATTATAAAAAGTAAATATTATTATCGCACATAATATTTAATGTTTAATATTATGCCCCATAATAATATTTACTTTTTATGATAATATACAAATTGAGAATATACACCTAGAATAATAAGAACCAACCCAGAAGCATGAAAATATCATGGAGACTTATAAGGCCTAATATTTATATTTACACTTCTAATATATACAAAACGGTTTTGATATGGAGACTTTATTTGTCAATTGTCGAGGACAACAAATATATACAAAACGGTTTTGATATATGCTTATATTATAATACCCGGTTTTAATTATAAAGTTGCTGTATATCCGATACGGTTTTTAAAAATTATAAATAATTATGCACATGTACAAATTCTCACTTTGAATATGCACGGGTTAAAATTTTCATTTTATTTCGTCCACGGGTTTGACTAAATGAAAAATGAGTTTAAAAATTTGTGTTCCGTATAAGTATGCAAGACGTTTCATTTATGCTAATTACAAATGAAATTTATAAATCAATTATTACGTCTAAAATTGTTAAAACAAAAAAGTATGGATATTTACTGCTTTACTTTAAAAATTTATCTAAAGATAATTAAATTTAAAAGAATATAATTAATTAAATATACAAATTGTCACAGATTTTTATAATTCCTTATTGTAACCAAATCTTAAATAGCATACCCGTGCAATTTGCACGGGTTTAAAACTAGTATATATTTGGAAACAGAGGGAGTAATTGTATAGGATTGGATTTTTTTTCTTTTGGTATTAATCGGAATTTATGTATGCAATACCAAGTAGCTCTAATTGAAAAATTTAAATACAAGCTTGTCTTAGCAATATGGCATGTTGAATTGTTAATCTGTAACTTATACGAGTGAGCATTATATCAAACATTTGAATGCGGTAAAAAAAACACCCTTTATAATGATCAAAGTATTTTATGTAAAATTTAATCACTTTTTTTTTTTTTGTCATTTTTCGTCTAATTGCCAAATTTTAGTCAAATAAACCCATTTATATTTATTTTTACTCTGTTTGCCATATTTTACTTATGAAATTTAACAATATAGCTTGTTTGTTAGGGCTATTACATTAAGGGAGGCTGATGGTTGAGTGAATTAATTATGAATCCACAATAGTGGTAAGAGGAGGTAAAATGGCATAACAAATTATTAGACGACTGAACAAGATTAGTTGCAAGAATTTGATTATATGACAATAAAATTAGCCAAAATACAACTTCAAGAAATGATTTAAAATTCAAAAATTCACTCAAATATCTTTAGTGAGTGATTAACGTAGTGGTAAACTAATATAATCTAATCATCTCATATTTTTCATATTTCGCAAATTTCGAAGACTATTGTACAGCAATCTTTTCTATATTTTGCAACACATTTCATGATTGTCATGATAATTACTCCATATTTTATACTCCGTACTATACAAAGAATTTATGCAATACTAATTGTCCATTTTTAAGTCATTTAATCTTACACCTATGACCTATTTATCAAGGTTCATGCATAATTGTCGAATGTCGGAATATTTAAACAACTAATCAAAAAAGTAAATCACAGAAATATACCTCTTGTATTATTGACTTAATTAATGTCGTATATATATAGAAGTAAAAGACAAAAGTAATGTATAAAAAAAATTACATTTAGCAAACAAAACATACCAGCTCAGCTAGCACATTTAAAACCACTACTACAAAAAGAGAAAAAATAGAACAAATGGCTACGCAAAAAAGAGACAATGAAACAGTAAAAAACAAAAATAAAGTTGAAAAAGACGGAGTAATAACTGTAACTTTCTCTGCCTAGTAAATCCATTCAATTCTTGTTTACCCATATACCCCATATTTAATATTTATATCCCAATTTAATCAACATTTATTTATTTAGCAAAACAAACAAATTAATTATAATTAAATTATAAATATATTAAAAAAAAAAAAACAAAGAAAAATATAAAGGAAATTACTGTCTTCAATAATAGCGCATTCACAGCCCTTGCCAGTTGATCCCCATGTGCTTCTGCCTCATGAGTTAATCTCCAGATTTCGGGCCCTCCCGGCCCATCCCGACTATCTCGGCCCGACCCGGCCCGTTTTACTCATCTTCGTCATGGATAACCGTGTTACTGTAACATCCATTACAGATTAACGGTTTTGCTTGATCCGAAGTACATAGCTAGCCCCAAAAATTTGAAGTTATTACCAGTATTATAACTTGATTTTATTATTAAAAAAATAATAAATAAAAAAACGACTTGTTCACACATTGTATGCTTCCCAACAACCTGCCCACATATATATATGTTCACTATAAACATAGGCACGCTAAAATTGGACTCACTGAGCTGTCGTGGTGGCTGTGGTTGCGGTTGCGGTGCTCATTGAATGAACTCCTGCATTACCGCCATTATTATTATTAGCAACAATTTCATAACCATTCCCTTGATCATCATCGTCGTCGTCGTCGTCGTCATCTCCATCGTCTTCGCTGTCATTGCCGCTTCCAGTATGCCAATGCTGGTCCGGCTGCGCCATGATGGGTCCCATGGTGTTCAAATTCTCCGGCTTTGTCGCGTAGGTAGGAGGAGTGTCGTTTGATGGGTTGTAGGTGGCTTTTCGCCGGTAAAGGGCGTCTAATTGATGAAAGTATGGACATGTTTTGGAGTCTTCAGGCCGTTTCTTGTTGCTTTCCTTGACTTTTTTGAAGTATTTGTTGATGTTCTCCCACTTTTCTTTGCACCTTTTGGAATTTCTGTTGTATCCAAGCTCTTTCATGGCGGTTGAGATCTCTTCCCAAAGCGGCCCTTTTGGGCCGTTTTCTTGGTACTTTTCATCTAATTTTGTTCGGAGATTGATCAATGCTTGGACCTCCGCTTTTGGCCATCTTGATGAGCTGGCATGTTGGTGGTTCTCTTTGCCATTGTTTGACTCATGGATGTCCACCACCTTGGTGTTAGTTGGGTTGGCTATCACCAATGCTTGTTGTTGACCGATTTGTGATGGGATATGTGTTACTGCTTGTGGTTGTGGTTGTACTGGTATGGATACTGGCACGGCCAATGATACAGGAAAATCCTGTACATGAACCTCAGTTACTTGTGGTTGTGGTTGTGGTTGTGGTATTGGTCGTGATTGTAACACTGGTTGTGGTTGTGGTGGTGCTTGTGCGGGTGAGGGTGAGGGTAGTGGTTGTGATTGGTTTGTGACGGCGATAGCATTTGCAACTGCAGGTGGTCCACCAACTTGAGTTTGGATTTGGACACCGTCAACAGAAAATGGCATCGGTATTTGGTGGTGATCGGATAATTTCTTAAGTAACTCGACCAAGGCAGCGTCTTTTGCAGCAGCCATAGACCGCTCTTGCACAAGAATCTCATGTTCCCGACTCAACCGACCCATCTCCTGCGCCTTCCAAACCTCATCTCTAGCCAACCGATCATGCTCCCTTTTTTCAACCGCTTCCAAAAACCTCGTTTGCAACTGTTCTTGCTTACCAATAACCTCTTTCATCAACCCCTCAAAAAAATCCTTCCACTTCCGTTTCCTCTTCCTCCTCCCTAACAGCTCCTCATCAGATGATGTCGATGAGGAAGACGGTGTATCAGACGGGTAAGACACATTCTCCGCCATTTGGATTGGACTACTATGACGCACCTGCGCCTGGTTATGGTGATTATGATGCTGATGTTGATGTAAATGTTGTTGATGTACTACTCCTTGTGCTGTTACATCAATTTGAGATTGATGAACATGAACATGTTGTGGAGTTGTACTACTGATACTTATAGGCGGATGTGGACTACTTGATGTAACAGTAATACCAGCTGGAAACACCATCGTAACCGGGATCGCTGCCTGAGCCGGCATTTGAACCTGCGCACGTGGGGTTGTCGGTGGCAAAGGCGGAAGCGGTGACGAAGATAATTGGTGTTGCTCTAGCGCCTCCAATTGATCAAAAAATCTATACGTTTTACCGTCTGATTTACCCACTCGACCGTCTTTAGTACGTTTATGGTACTTATACACATTCTCAAATTTCTCCTTACATTTCTTTGAACTTCGATGATATCCAAGCTCTGCCATTTTCCTATTAATTCACTCACAAATCACAATATTCTCATTATTTACCCTCCATCAAAATGTGTCTCATTTTTTGTGACATAAAATAATGAAAAATAATACTTTCCCACATTAAATTAAAAGCAAAATAACAACATAAATTTCAGTGAAAATGATTTTTAGTTAAAACCCATTTTACATAAAGCTGCTACAATGATAGAATCAAGATATATTCTATCACTCAAGTACAATTCAGTACCTTGAGGATCATTTTACTTCTAAACTACCAAATCCAACATTTAAAACAATATTTTTAAAGAATTTAAATAAACAAGGTAAAAAAAAATAGTCCAAGTATTAATATAAATTACCTGGAGACTTCTTCCCATAAGGGACTTTTAAGGGAGGAATCACGGAAGACAGCGTCCATATCAAACCTTATCTTAAGCAAAGCAAGTGTTTCTTGTCTAGGCCACCGGTTACCGCCGGTACTCCGGTCACCTTCAAAGAATTCAACTCCGCCTTCGCTGGCAACACCTTGTCTCTCGTCATCTCCGAGACCTCCACTCATAATTGAGCTGCTGCTCCCTGCAGCAGCTTCACCGCCACCGCCACCGCTTCCGCCTTCACCAGAGCTTGCCACCAATCCACCGCTTGATCCTAACATTTTTTTATTTTTTTTTTAGTAAATTATTATTTTATTTTTTTTACTTTCATTTATGTATGTGTGTATTGTATGATAAGGAGAGATATACAAAGGTGGTGTGTGTAGAGACTAGAGAGAGAAAAAAAAGGAGAGTTATTTTTTTGTGATGTGGGTTTCAATTACAGTTTCTAAGTTCCCCACCAAAAAAAATAAAAATAAAAATAAAAAAAATAAAATTTTACAAATGAAGGAAGGGGAGAATAAGTGGGTGGTGAAATCAAGGGATTTATAAACAAACATTAATAATTTAATCGATTTTTCTATCTTATGTCCACTGGGCACATGTGAAGAGAACCAAAATGGAAATAATTAATTGCTAGATACATGAAAAATTGAAATTGTAACAACTTTTAACTTTTTCCAATAGAAAAACATTCAAATATTTCCATTTTAGTGTTTTTAACATGTGCCCAGTGGGCATAGGATAGAAAAACCGTAATTTAATTTAATTAAGGGTGTTAGTTTTAGGGTGTGGGGATCTGGCTGTCTTAAATAATTTAATAAGTTGTTGTTTAAAAAATGTGAAGTTTCTTACTTTGTTTTAGGTGTTGGAATCTTTACTGCCCATCTCTCACTTTCATTTTTCTCTTTCCTCTTGCTCTCCACTCTTGTGTCATTATTTTAAAATTGCCCCCTATGTGGCCCACTTTTGAGATGGGAATTATATGGGGACCTTTATATTATGGTCATTTTTTTTATGTTAGTATATAATATCTCTTTTTAGTGTAAATTAGAGTGTTCATCGTCGATTATACTGAATAATTTTATCATTGATGGTGTTTTGTTAAAGAGATTGTCACTGAATAATTTTCTCATTGATGGTGTTTTTGTAAGGAGATTATGTCAGCCAAGAAGTTTGTTTCATTCCCATGATTAAGAATTAAATTCCTAATCTCGCATTGGTCATGTCTGGTACTCAAGTGATTATTATTAGCAGAAGCATATTATAAATAACCTATTGGATTAATAAGTTTGACTACTATATTTCAATTAGCATATTTAATAGAAGTGTTTGGTAATTAACAGATTAGGTTAATATTGTATCTATGTGTAAATGGTTGACAAATTCATTTTAAAATCTACTAAAGTGAATAAGTTGGTTCATCTATTGTTTCAATTAATATGCTATTTATCAAACACTTAAACTAGTAGATTTGTGAGTCAAATAAAGATGCTAAAGTCTTGAATATTTGAAAATTTTACAATATTTTGTTTACCAAACAGGGCCATTATAAGGATTTCATGACAATACTTTGTAATAAATAGTACTCTCGCTCTCCGTTTCTATATGACGTTTTTTTTTCGAGGTGATTATTTGACTTTAATTTTTACCAAATTTTATTTATAAAAATGACACGATAACTTTCCTATGAAAAGAGCATTCAAATGAGTATACATGTGTCCATGATAAGAAGGTAGTGTCTCGAAATTGAGAATGAAATGATATATAAATAAAAAAACATAGGGGGTACTTATTTGGACATATATTTTTTTCATTAAAGATATAGTTATAAAAATTTTGCCAATGAAATGTAAATATTTCAATATTAAGGTGTCGTTTGATTAGCACTATAGAATTGTTTGAGCTGAAAATTCCGATGCATTGGAAAGTCTAAAGTTGTTTCAAATCCGATTTGCATCAGCTTCCCATGTACTGTTCATTACTTCGTAATAGAGGAAGTTGATTACTTAGTCCCTCTGAGTAATTGAAAACTCGCACGTGAATTCATTTTCTGTATGTTAACCAAACGACTTTTGAGTAATTCAACTGAAATGTGCGGTTCATGTGTTTTGAAATTCATGCGAAATTAATTCTCCGATTGTAATGAACCCAGCAACCCTCTAATTATTAATTATTTACTCCTTTGTTTACCATTTGCTTTTGGTATCAAGACAAGGAGAGGGTTGGGGCCATTTGTGGTGGTTCTTATTGAATAAGCGACCAATAATGAATAGGGAAGATCAAACTATCCAATAGAAACATTCTTAATATTAAAAACTAACTTAATGAACAAGTAATCAAAATTGAAATAATTAAACAAATGATTAAAAATGGAGGGACTATATTTACAATATACTCGTATTTAGTTTATGGTCAAGTTTTAAAATTTGAAACACAATGAAATTGGGACACTATTTTTGTACAGAGGATGTAATGCAAAGTGTTTATAGATGAAATTACTAAAATGTTTTAATCTTAGATCGATAAGCAAAAAAAATAATATTACATGTTTATCAAAAAAGTAAAAGAATTGTGGATTGATGACCCATACTGTTATCAACGTTATATTATGATTATATTATGATGTAGTCTCCGCAGCCGTCATTTATTTATCTATATCATTTTACGCTATCTTATTCATGTGTTTACCAATTTTACAATTTATATAAAGAAGTTTTATTATAAATAATTTGATCCTCCAATAAAGTTATTGTCCATTTTGCCATCCATTAATTATACTCACAAATAGTTCCCTCTCTTTTTGTTAATATTTATACTAAAAACAAAGGTAAATTACTAACCAGAATGGAGGAATACTCCGTAATAGAGTACTCGTGTATGGTCGTTATACAATGTACTATATTTGCTCTTAAACACTGATTCAACGTATTTGATGAACTTTTAATAATTTTTACACTTTTAATTTCTTCTATTAAATAAAATTTAAAAGCATGGTGAATTATAGAATATTATCGAGAAGCCAATTGAAAATAATAATAATTGAGACAGTTTGAAAATAAATGCCGTGCAAGTGTTAGTAAAAGAAGAAAGGTGATAATAAAATTGACAAGATGTGAAAGTGAGGAATTATTATTAGTTATTATAAAATGAAAGTAAGAGGTGCAGAAAGCGACGATGAGGATAATAAGTTAGTTTTGTTCTGTCCAGCTAAAATTAGCTATATGCCGGCCCATGTAGGTCAGCTTTGTTGTTGCCTCTTACGGGTATTTCTCAAATCACAAAGTATCATTTGCGACGGATATATCCGTGACAAATTTTTAATAGGTTAAGTTTTTCCACTTGGGTGGATAAGTTAAAATATAAGGAATCGTAAATAGCTTGTCTTTTCCTATTCTAATGGGTGATACTTGATTCGTCGCAAGCTTATAACGGATATATCCATCACAAATGAGAATTTGTGTTCTGAAATATAGGCACTACGGCTACATTTTTCAAAACCTTCAACTTTCCTTCAATCATGTCTTTTTTATTTATTTCTTACTTAATATTCCTTTTTTACCCCTAACATCATACTTCCTCCATTCAACTCCACTCTACCAAATAATTTTTTCACGTTTGCCGAGACGTATTTTACGCGGTAAATATTGTTAGCTACGTGTTTGCAAAAATTATAAAAGTTGGATATTAATAATGTACTCGTAAAGACGAATCAAACGAAATCACACATGAATATATTTTCACTTATATATTGAGAGAAAATTGCAATTAGATGCCGACTTATGAATAGTGTGCAAAAATGAAAGTGGTAGAGTGGAGTTGAATGGAGGAAGTAACTCATTGACCTTAATCATTGAACTATGATCTTGGAATTTTCTACGGAGTATAAGGGACTAGATGATGAACGAGTTTTTTTACTATAAAAAATACGTCGCTACCTGTGACGAAGTAAGAATTTGAACTTAGTTGGGGTTCAAAGAGGTATCAGTATAGGGTAAAGTTGAAAATCAGTTAAAGTTTTGAAATTTCTATCATCCCGCTGGGGTGAGCTCTCATGCTAGCCCACTCCTAACTCTGCTACTGGTTGTTAGTAAGTCATTTGTAAACGTTTAATGATACAAATGGAGTAGTAAATAGCATAATGTTTGTAAAACTTGTATATTTGATATAAAAAAACAAGGGTAAGATGTAATAACAAATCATAAAGGGCTTTTATTTGTATTCCTGACTTTAGACGAGTATATCGGTGTGAATTAGGTTAGGTCATTTTGGGTTTTATATATGTACAATAGATCGGGTCAAGCTCGATCTATTTTGTTTTTAATTACATCGTTTTGTCATTTGGAATACAAATTAATTGGTGTAGGGTTGTATTTGGTCATAGGTCGTAGAGAAGTAGATAGGCCAATAATCTACCCACGTTAAATATCAAACAATTTCCGATTGTGTTTGTTAATATCTTGTTATATTATAATAATAAGTTTCCTAATAATTTCAAATAAATTAGTCATTTAAACTATTTCATATTTGGTTAAAAACTCAAAAATCCAGAACAACTAAATATCAAGCCGAATAAAGATAATTGTACTAGATCGAACCAATTTTGCCAATCTAGATCTGTCGAAGATTTGGATGAAGACTAAATCTGAACCTATCTATTATAAGAAAACGTCTGCAATAAAGAAAACACGTTTTATTCGATTCTAAAATCGCTTACAAGTATTTGGACCGTACTCGATCTCGTATAACTTATCCTTTTTTATTTCTTAGTAGTGACACCACACTTGGGTGGTTTTACTACCATATCGTAGTCTTAATATTTCAACCATATTTGGGTAAAGACTATGGTGCTTCTACAGCCACGCACACAGTTGATGGTCCCAAACCCCGACTAAATATGAGATCATTAGTATCACCATCTTTCTCAATTTCCGGCACCCCATTTAATTAAAGGAAATGATATATACAACCCACTAGACTGTATTTAAGGGTTTAAAAGAGGAAATAAAAGCTTAAAACAAGCATTAGTGACATCAATATACGCGTAATTTTGTCATAAATTTCAACTTTAATTCTACTTAAGGAAATATATTAAATTCTTAAATACAACCTAGTGGGTTGTATTTATCATTACCCTTTAATTAAATTAGATTTTTAATTACACAGTACGGAGTATTATTTTTTGCCTAATATATTACTTCAAATGGAACTCTTAAATTAGACTATTGTGCTCTACAACCGAGTACATGTTATTAATTAAGAAAGTAGATTTTAATTTAATTTAATTAATATGATAAGAAAATCACCAATCTGTTAAAGGTAAAAGTGAGTTCCAAGTTCGAACATTGCATGTGACATCACATGGAACTTATAAAGTCCTAACCCATTAATTCAACTCTTAATTTTGCTATTATCGTCCAAGAAAATTACGGTACTTGTTAAATTGTACGGAGTACTATTAAAGAGAAAAGGATACATACACGTATTAATTCCTTGCGTACTGGTTATTTATTTACTTAATTATTTCTTTTTAGGGTTGATAGTATGTTTTAAAACAAATAATACGGAGTACATAAATTTAGTATGATTTCATAAATTTTAAAGTGGTGCTTGTTAATTATTTTCTTAACCCTTTTTACTAAAATAAAAAACAAATGATTAAAATAGACTAAGTAATTTTTTCTAGGTATTACTTAAACTAAGAATCTAAGATCACTCATATGAAGTCTACCCTTAATACTAAGACTCCGTTCTTTTGTATTCAATTGAAATTTATGTATATTCAGTTCATTTAAGTTTCTATAAAATTTTGTAGATTTAGTTCAATATTTTGTATTCTTTATTTCATTTTAATTTAGTTCATTTCAAACCGTTTTTAGCCAAAAGTATAGCTGCATATATGATTATCTTTTCATAATACTCCAATCATGTATTCATGTGTTTGAAAAAAATCTTAAAGTAGTTAAAAATCCATCGATATCAAATAATATACCCCATTATTAGTATTATATTAATAAAGAGAAAATGATAGTTTATTTGGTAAGTAATTGCATTATTTGATTGAGAAGTGAGAAGAGATAAGGTAAGAAAAAAGACACGTAATGGTAATGCATGTAGATAATAATAATAATAATAAGACGTGAAAATGAGGAAGTGGGATCCATTAATATGAATTAAACAAGTTAGATGAGGGTCGTCTTATTAGGCAAACTCATTTATGAACAGAAGTAAATAGTGACCATTTCAGTTAGTATGCAACCTACCCTAATAAATATGGGAACGGACCTTAATTCATCCTAATGGATTTCCTCTACTTACGCAATATGTATGTATGTATGTATGTATGTATGTATATGTATGTATGTAATTCGTGTATATAAAATAAGTTAACGTAAGTTGTATGTATAATACAATTGTGATTAAAGACTCGACGCAATACAATGATCAGAAATTCGAAAGAGAGATGATCAAAAATTCGAAAGAGAGAGAGAGAGATTGTCTATGCATTACAAATAGTTAAAGACTGGTACGAGCACTCTTACCCGTGTTGTAATGCACTAAAAAAAACAAATAATGAAATTAGCATTTGCTCATTAGGTAATAGAACATTTACAATACTTCAATTAATATTAAATTATTAATAGTGTGTCCATGTCTATTTAAAAAAAAAAAAGTAAACAAGTGGTCCGGACAATACTTCAATAAATATTAAATTACATTTCTATTTTGGAAGATTTAATGAAAATAAGTGAATTACCTACTTTATTCCTAAAATTATTGAGAGTGAAGACAATAATATTGTGGTAGGGGGAATGGTTAATATTATAGGGTAATATTGAAAGTTTAAAATTTTTCTTTACTAAATGTAGAAAGGATACAAATATTTTTGGATAAATGTTAAGGAAAATGAGGACAAGAAAATTAGGATAACGAAAGTATTAATTATAACGGGGTATACTCCGAATTCTCCGATCCATTGCTTGACAATTGCTCATAATGACTTGATTATCATATCTACATTTGCCCATACTTTCTCAAATTATACAATAATTACAAATTTAATTTTTGATTTTTTCTAACATGTGCCCTAAAATTAAATCATGAAACATTGTTAAAATCAAATAAGTTAATTAGAGAAATATTGTTAAAATCCAATCATGAAACATTGATATAAAACTTAAATTCACCATAAATAATTAGTTAAATATTCTCAACAATGTTTCTCTAAGGGCACATGCATGTTAGAAAACCGGATTTTATATAACTGAATCAAATATGGTGAATCAAATATGAAGAATCCCCTACATAAGAGAACATGGGGTTTCACTTTTTTTGAACCCTCTAAAATTAAAAGCATCTTACTCTCTCGATCAATTGTTGTCTTTTTTTTTTTGGGTGTCTCAGTCAATTGTTGTGTTTTCTAAATTAGGAAGGTATTCTATGAGTAACCTAACCCTAATCTGATTATTATTGTCCACTTGTCATCACCTAAGTATAACCACAAATGGTCATCCACTCTTTCCTTGGTCTTTGTGTCAAAATGAAAGGACAACAATTGAACAGAACAGAGGGAGTATTAAATAAGAAATTACAATGAATAAGTATATTCACTAAATAAGAAGACTAGTGATTATAATTTATTTCATTAAATCATTATTCCCTTTTTACTAAAATTAATTTTTTTTATCAAATTATATAATTTTCGTTAAACTTTGAACGGTAATATTTTATTTAAAATATGAATAATTTACATAAAACTATAAATACTTAAATTTTTATTGCTAATATTACTTTCATGGATGGCAAAAAAAAGAGAATTTTTTAATTGAAATTATTAGCTTTGTAGTATTAAAAGTTTTTCTATAAAATACATTACTCAATTCTCATTATTACTTTTCGGTTTTTTTTTTTCCTGAAAGCAAACTACATACGTACAATGACGAAAAATATGAACAATTAATTAGATATCATTGTTAGATAAGTAATTTATTCAAAATAAATTCTATATACGATGCATTTATCGCTTGACACAGTTCTAAACTGTTGTAGTTTTTGTAGTAAATAAAAACTAAATACAATTACAAACTAGTAATTACAAAGGCACAAAAACTGAAATGAAAAACGAAACTATAAGACGGTGTTTATAACTCAATCGAATCACGCAAGAATGTGTTTCCTTAGAGTATTTCGACCCTACAAGCCTTTGGGTATCACGAAATCCCTTGAGGATAATACGATTACAACTTTGTCTTAAGGCAAGAACAAAGATCAAATAATAAGAGAGTTTTTCTTTTATGTTTGTTTTGTCAAAATCAGAAAAATGAAAGTGAAGTAAAAAATGATTTCTTTCATTCAATCCTCTCACATATATATAAGAATTTATGTGATAAGATACATAATATAAACATATATTATTTAATGGATAAATGCATGAGAAAACACCCAAAGATTACCGTCGTTGGGTTTCATTCGAAACTCAAACAACACAAGTGAAAAGCGCGCGGAAAACAGAACAAATACCCAGAAAACTGAAACCCTAATCGGGGTTTGGAAACCCCGATCGGGGTTTTATATATCTTGGTATATTTAAATAGTCAGAGACTTTCAGACACCCAAAACCTATCGGAGTTAGGCCACCCCGATCGGGGTTATAAGTCTGTTGTTTTATATACGCAAAACACTTAGAAAAACCAAGTATAAAACTTTATACAAACAACGACGAGTCGATATATTATACAATTAACTCGTCATTTCCTTATCCATTACAACCATGAACTCGATATACGATTATATGAGCATACACTCCGTATTCCCGACTCACATTATATCCTTTACGAGCTCAAGAACCGACTTTGACTTGAAAATCCGAATGTACTTAAATGACTTGTGATTAAAATCACTAACATAAACTGGTTCATATTATAGAAAATTTAAGCTTATAAGCGCACACCGCACACGATAGAAAAACCGTTTTTTTTTTTAAATTTAGCATCAAATTTAAAGAAGGAAAGTATAAGTTTAGAATAATGTAAGGTGTATGATCAAAGTTAAAGAAGGATAGTACGTAGTATAAGTTAGGATGTAAGGTGTATAATAATAATTCATGCAAAAAGAAAAGGAGGGGTTTCAATGAGTTATACTTCCTCCTTTCAACTCCACTCTAGCACTTTCTTTTTTGTACACTATTCACAAGCGATCATGTAATTGCAATTTTCTCTCAATATATAAGTAAAAAATATATTCATGTGTGATCTTGTTTGATTCGTCTTTACGAGTACATTATTAGTATCTAACTTTTATAATTTTTGCAAACACGTAGCTAACGATATTTACGGTGTAAAACACATCTTGGTAAATGTGAAAAAGTTTTTTTGATAGAGTGGAGTTGAATGGAGGAAGTATGTAATATTCATATTTGGTTGTGACATATAACGTGGCTAAAAGCTATTTTCATGGAATTCTAACATCACTAGGTCTTCTTGTCCCCCATAATTTCCATAATATGCTAATAATTTTTATTAAATAAGGAGCATCTTCCCTTATTTGAAAAGACCTGCCCTAATGCTGAGGTTGTTAAGGGTCACTGCTTTCTTTTTTGTTTATATATTAAGTGATTAATTGATTGCGTTGGATCCGTAACTATGAAATAATAATTAAGCTCTCAACTCTAAATGGATTATTCTCTGCTCAAACTAGGCTTCGTCTATTCATAACATTAACCCAAACAAGCTTTATATTCCAAAATTGATTGATTGTTTTTATATACAGCTTGTTTGGAAGTTTTAGGATAAGACGGAATATAAAACCGTTTCAAAGATGTCGCATAAATAACAAAAATATTTCAGCTATTTTTTTTTTACTATATCTCGCTATCCTTGCCATTTATTTTACGTGATAAGATCATCCCATCCAAAACCTTAACGTCATGGATAAGCCCCAATCAATGATCTTGCACCTTAACATTTTACCTTTGATAAGCCTTATCCTCACAAAAAAAAAAAAAAAAAAACAAATTATTAGTACGAAAAGAGTACTTTTTTTTACTACTACTACTATTATTGATTTTGTCCTCATCATCATAATTCTCATTATCATAATTAAATTTCTATATGTCCATATGACGTAGCTGCACTCTAATGTGATAACTCTATTGTGAATATGCCGTGAATCTGTGATAACTGATAACTCATGAGATTAGCATAAGAGAACATATCTAGTAATAGTGTAATACCCATAGTATTTGATATTAAGTTTTTTTTTTTAATTATAGAGTATGAGCTATTTCTTTCGTTTGTAGATTTGGTAACGTTGCAAAGAGAATTACGATGACGATTTTAATGTTGACGGGATTTGAACCCAGGTTAGGAGCACCACCTCTCATAACTTTATCAACTAAATTAGTAGAGATCTGCGCCAATGTATTCGATAGATACTCGTCATATTCCCTTTATTTTCTATTTTTTTCTCATTTGCTTTTTGAAACCCAAAGCTATGACCGTTATTGGAAAATCAAAATTATTAATATTAACAAAAATATTTACCTTTATTACAATTTGCAAACTATATTTCTCAAAATATTAATTTCGATAAGAAAGTTGTATGTACATGTCGGAAAATTCGGTAAAAATTATGTCTAAGAAACCATGAAAAAGTAAATGCAAAGTAACCGAAATGGAGAAAGTATTATTAGTGATTTTGACTTTTTAGACATATAGGGGAAGACTAGCTAGAGGTGGCAATTGGGTCACTCGGATCGGTTACCGGTCGAGTAATATTGGATTCGGGTTGTGTCGGGTGAGGTTCGTTTTTCCAGTTCTAGGGAAGACAAGGCTATATGTGATGTTTGTTGCAAAATCATCAAACACTGCTTCGGACTAGTCCATAACTGAAAGAAAGGAGTTTGGTTTGGTATATGCTAATGGACACAATAGTGTTTGGATAACGTTCCTCTTAAGCCCAGGTTTAAGCCCAGGTTTAAGCCCATAACAATGTTAGCTTCAACCCAAGTTCTAGTCCACGTTATGGACACTCTAATGTTCCAACTTCCATGTCATAGTAGTCCATAATATGATGGGAGTTTTAAAATTAGTGATATTAGTTGTAGGGTATATACAAACAGTAGGTCTTGCTTGCGACGGATTGGATCTTGCGACGGGTATTTTGTGAGAGGAAATGGGTAGATGGGACAAAGTGGGCACCCCCCATGTGCTTCTCCACTCACCCTTGATGGGTATTTTGTGAGAGAATATGGTATCCGTCTTAAGCTTGCGACGGATAGTGTCCGTCACAAATGAGAATTTGTGATATACAAATGGAACGAAGCCTTCTCTTAATCCACAAATTGTTGATCCACTTTTTTCCTAATATTTTCTCAATTTTTAAGATGAATTACTTTTAAATCTTTCAAATTGATTCCCTATCCTTTGTAGACGTCATCTAGTGAAATCACGAGAGGTAATAAACATAAATTAGATTCAAACCCATCAACATTAAAAGTATCTGTATAGTCAAAAAAAGGGATTCTCACACCGTACCTTATTACCTACGATCATCGTCACTTCAACACCCCATATTCGCCATCAAAACCTATTTTCGCCCTGCAAGCGACATCAAAGCTCCGTACTCCATCCTTGCCTCAAGCTGACCTGCTCCCCACCCATCTCCACACTATGCAAGTGCCTCTTTTTATTGCCCGTTAGCCTTTTTTTTTAATGATTTTCTATAACCAAACCCGCCTAATTAGCGGGTATAGCAGGCCAACCCGCACATGATCAACTTTAAGTGAAAAGTAACCAACTCGTTGTAGACTTGTAGTTGACTAATTGCTTGCCTCTTCTATATATAAATTCATAAACTTCATTATATATACGAAATTAGAGAGCATCGTTTTATTTTGTCTTTTACAAAGTTACAAAAATATACACCCCTAACGAACCTATCAATCATTATATATGGTCATATATTAGTTTCTATATATTATGCATTGATTAGAGTCGATTAACGAACCTATCAATCATTATTCTTCTGGTTTCTACATATCATGCCCGAACAAGGATCTATGATAGACGAATACACCAAATTATCCTTAGGCTGCTTCATAATCGTCTACCGTATACCGTATACCGTATACCGTATACCAAGCGTGTATGCAAAAAAACCCAATCGAACTTAAGCTAATGTATAACAATAGCAATTGGGCACTTCATCGCCTTTTCAACTTCACAAAACTACATACAAACACCACAAGTGAGACGATAAAAGCCCCTCCCACGAAAAAACATGGGCCAAAGAGAGTAGAACAATTCCTTTGATTTTTTTTCAATACATTTTCAGCATCACTTATTGTTCTTTCCTCGTTCATTTCATATTTCGCCTCATCTTCACAACGATCTATCTCGTTCTCATGCCGATTACTTTGGCTTGATTCTTCCTTCTCCTCATTTATTTCCTCTATTCTATCACATTTTTGCACCTCCTCTTTATTATCATTACCATTATTATTACTTAGTTGTTTGTCTTGTGACCCTTTTATTATTTCTTCCTTTATTTCTTGGATGTTGCCTCCAACTATGCCCTTTTTAAACTTAGGCATGTAAATTGTCAATGTCGAATCAAATTCATTAAAATTGGCCTTCACTCGATCTAAAATAACACCATTAGGAATTTGGAACCCCTTTGAGAATTTTTTTATCACCATTTCTTTCTTGTGTATCGTTACGCCACCCATTAGCATTTCTTGCACCGGTTTTTCGCCAGTAATTGTAAGTATTGCATCATCATTGATGTCGATCTTGATACTCTCCCACCTATACCCTAAAATGCCAACAAATACACAAATTATACGATAAGATCGTGTAAGACGGCCCTTTGATTGGTAAAAACTCATTTATCACAATCTATAAATGAGACATATAATAGTCTTACATAATAATCATATTGACAACACAAATTCTTATTTGTAACAATCACAAGCTTATGACTACTCACACCCAATTAAAATAAAGTTAAAAAGTAAAGAGTGTAATTATGCAAGGTTACAAGCGTAACATGGTGTATAGACAAAACATCACTGTGACCATACAAAGTGATACCTCTAAGATGAGCAGTCTGGATAAACATGGTATCAGTCTCGGTTGATACGAAAACAATACCACCTCGATCCTTAGATAGTCGAAAATCAGTACATGTCTCATCGATGTTCTTTGTTATTTTTAACCCTACTTCAAGCTCCATTGTTTTTGTTTATACTCCTTAAGAAATACTAATGATATTTGTGGAAATTTGTTACAAGTAAATGTTATTATGATATGTTGGTATATAATAAATGAATTAAGGATTAATAAGTAACGCAAAATCAAAGGAAAATGTGCGTGGAAACACAAAGACTACGAATTAATAGATACGCAAGGCACATGTGCATTGCTTGAAGAATCTGGCTAACTAAAAACCACAAGTTTGGTTAAGGTCGCTTATTGCTTTGGCCTTTGGCTGAAGTTGACATTTACTTCTCGTGCAAATGAATTTATGCCTGTTTTTTCAAATGTGGGAAAATTAAATCTGAGGTGGTATCAGAATTCCAATGAAATTTGACGAGGATTAGTATAGAGAGTCTTTCCTCCGTCCCAGTTGATAGTTTACACTCGCTTTATTTCCCTCTCATAATATAAAGCAAGTAAAATCTATTCACTGGGACTGAGCGAGTACATGTCACTATAGCATGTAAACTTGGTGCACCAACATGAACAATGTTAGGGAAAACGAAATATGCATCATAGCTAGTGTGGACTAGTTTATGCGTGCTCCTATTAAACTTTCTACGAATAAAAGAGGATGTACCCATGTTCAAAGCAATTACTTAACGCAAAAAATTGTGTAAAACAAAATATGAGAGGGTGCCGTTGAGATTGAGTACAATCCGGTGGCGCCAACTCATTTTAATACGATGCGTTATCACTCATTTCAATGGTTAAATCGGGAAACCGTAACCAAGCTCAGTGGCTAGACGGTTAGTTTGTGCTCTTTGGACTTTTTAACCTCAGTGAGCTTAAACGTTTGAATAGCTAAAGGAAGGGAAATCAACCGATATCTCATCAGTAGATGCGAGCAGCCGAGCAAGAGCGAATTGGGGGTGTGATGGAAAATAAATAGAACACGAAGATAACCTCAGTAGAGTGTAATGTGTAGTACATGCATCGAACTCAAAGTGTAGTAATCATGAGTCATGACACACACATTCACATTCATCCTATATTGATGCAAGATGCAAGATGCAAGATGCAAGATGCAAGACTCCCAAGGACCTCAAAATGGGTTCAAAGAGAAGATAAAAGCGCTGACTTTCATTAATCACCTCTTAAAACTGAACATATTCTCGTTTAAAACCGTTGTAAGTTAAGACTACACTCACAAGTCTCGGCCTACTTAAATAAGGTTTAGACTAACATCAAGTGAAAGGAATTTGTAAGAAGTCTGAACTTACAACGGCCTTAAGAGAACCTCCTTTTAAAACTATTTTAAACACAAGTCTAGTCTAACATTACATCATTTTAGCTAAACTAATCTAAGTAATCCTACACCAACTCATACCATATTCCATTTTACACAAGAGAAACTTGCTCATGCCGCGACCATCATTACAAAACTAAGATATATTAAACCTTGGATAAACCCGAATGCCTTCACTCCCTGCAAGATGTAAAAGATGCATAAGGTTTTGTTACGGAGTATCATAATTCCGAAAACCGGTCATCTATAAATCACTTTGCATTTTGGATTCTTACGCTTTATTTACAATTTTACATGGATTTGGGTTACTGCACATTAATGTTACGAAGTTCATTCTCATATACACAGTACATACAAAGTCGGTAAGGTGAGTTTCGGTCTGATCATAAAAGTTCAATTTATATGATTCTATCTATACAAGCCGCGGCCAAAGCTAGACACATACAAACAGGCCAAATTCAATTGCTATTCTATCCATGTAATTATGCTATGTCACTCCATGCTAACAAAGTAAACTAATTACCCTTATAAACAATTGGATTTAGTCAAAATTAAATACTGACAAGTCAGTCTAGTGAGATTGTTTTACACTAATAATAAAACGAATTCACAATGGTGAAAATCACAACTATATGAATTTAATTGAAAAACAAAACGATAATAAATCTTATTTACGGCGAGCATATCCATCTTAAACTTAAACGAGTTAAATAAATAATATAGATAAGACAATCAAAATTTTTAGAGACTAGTAAAAGAGCTTGTCTCATTTATACGAGTGAGATGTTATTTAACCTACGTATTTTATACTCGTTTTAAGAGAGACCAATGGCTTGCGTAATTACCACAAGAAATTACCTGTGGAGCAAGATTAGCGGAAACGGGCAAAGGCCCAATAGTAGCAGAGTCCACTTCACCAGTTGGCAGCGGTACAGCCGGGTTACTATTTATAAACGGTATGCTTCCGGCCTGACCGGATGGCGCCAATGCCGGTCCAGCCGACATCCCAAAGTCAGCGGCCGGACCAGAAGCCTTCTCCTTTGGCTGGAACGGCCACGGGTAAGCTGGTGATGACGAAACCACGCCTCCAGGTGTCGCTGGAGGCGGAATTTCCGGGGGATTTGAGGGTTTCACAGCTACTGGAGTTGTAAAATTCGAATTTGGGCTTATTGCAACGGCTAGTTTTTGTCCTTGTTGGCATGGCTTGACTGTGCCGTTGTAAAAGGCGAAGTAGAAGGTCCCTGGCCTTGATGGGTGCCACTGCGGAAAATGCACACAAGGTGTTTGATGAATTGTCTCAATGAACAGCATTATTTGACTAAAGGTTTACAAAATTCAGTACTGGGGACGACCGCCTCTGCTAGCCCCTCTTAAGCCATGTTCTTTCTGACTTAATTTCCGTTCATTTCATCTCTATTCATTTCAGTTAAGCTCAATTTAGTTCAACTCATCTGTTCACAAATTAACTCTTATATCAGTTCGGCTCCATTCAGTTCGGCTCAACTCATGTTTATTCAGTTCAGTTTAGCTAAGACTTAATTCCGCCACTAGCTAATTGGAATCGAGATGAAAAATTGTTTGTAGACTTACAGTGTATGTAGTTGAGTTGGGATTTGAGAGAGGAGTTGCTTGACTGAAGTTACACTTATTATAAGCTTCATTATTCCTGAATATATACACATTGTACTCATTCTTGTGCTTGAAAACTGTAATCACACACCAATTATGCAACAAACTTTAGCCACTACAATCTAAAAAGAATCAAACTAATTCGGTAATTATCCTGCAAGGCCGTTGTACAACGGTCTTGCAGGATAACCCGAACCCGAACCCGAACCCGTAGTAGGGAAAGTAACTTACTGATAGTATCTCCAATGTTGGCCTTAGGATTAGACCAATGTGTGATTCCATCAACCACCACAGTTGCACAATGTGATCTTTCCAACACAAGAAACAAAAAACACAACCTTAAAATCAAAGCAATTATATCTATTTTACCCATTATTTTTCTTCTATTTAGCTTACAATTAATAATCTAGTGTAAGTTTTTTTGTGACAGAAATGAAATGAGGTAGTTAAACAAGAAGTGGTGGGTTGGGTTTCACTTTATAATATCAGTTGTCATTGTCATTGGTCTTAAAATGCTCTTTCATGTGAAGAGAGAGGGACATTGTCAGGGTGTTTCCCTTTTCATAGTAAAAGTGTTTTTTAATGGATGACAGTCTTTAAACTTTGGGTTTTGTGATTAATTTTAACTTTTTTAACCCTTCTTCACAAAACTTACTTATGTAGTCTCATTTTTTACTAATTGTTCATCATTAGATATGTGCATGGACTCATCATTATGGACCTTTAATCTTTTTTAAAATAGTGAGCTATTGGCTTATTATTGAGTGTCTTTTAATTGTCTTTAGAGTTTTTGTTATCGCTAGCTTTAAGATCATCTTATAATACAACAGAGGAAAGTGAGCGTTTAACAGCCTCATTTCTTTTGTCACATAATACAATGATCGCACATAAGATTTATTGTTTTATTACCGTGAACTATCATGAATTGATGTAAATAGCCATGGATTATCTAAAATCCTACTCAAAATCAATTTGGCATAAACTTTATCACACTAATCAAAGAATGCCTTGATAAAGATAAACAACTTGCAAAACTAATCTAAAATTCTATTTTTCTATTTTACAATTTTGTCAGTGACGAAACAATCTATAACCGCTGATTTTTTAGATGTAAAATCAAAACCTTTACACAAATTCTCATTTAAAGACGAACAACATCCGTTTTAAGTTTAAGAC
Source organism: Heliosperma pusillum (assembly GCA_022085475.1). Lineage (NCBI taxonomy): Eukaryota > Viridiplantae > Streptophyta > Magnoliopsida > Caryophyllales > Caryophyllaceae > Heliosperma > Heliosperma pusillum. Next base: position 82,385 of record JAIUZE010004087.1, read on the forward strand.
GAGTCATATTCATAGCAAATCACATGTCAAATTACATAGTTATATTTAACCTGTTTTAAAATTTAAGACGTACTCCGTATAATCTATCTTAAGCAAGACTGTTGAATCCTTTAAAGACGGTGAGTCACTGATTTCCAAGTTCCAACTTCCCACTTAATTGAATGATTATACTACATTACTACATATTAAGTTTTTTTTTAAGCTAACAAATACAAGTGATATTTGTTTTATCTAAATACATAGTAAAAGAAACGAGTTGGTGTGATTAATGAGATGATGGGGTTATTATCATTCAAGAATCATTGCAATTTTGATTATCTTTCAAGACTGGAGTCTTTTTAGTCCTTTAATTAAAAGAGTACACAAAACTATGGTTTTTCTTGGGAGAAGAGATATAAATATTATTAAAAGTCATAATATATTACTTTTATTTTGGTTTACTGTGCTTTTAAGTTTTTTTTCTTTCTGCTAAATAAGCTTTTAGGTTACTTTAATTAGTGTTTAGAGGCTTTTGACTTTATAAACATGTCATGATTCTAGAGTTCTGGGACCTAAAGACTGACAGCTTGTTATTTATTTAATCTCCCGTGCATTTGAAATTATGAAAAATGCTTCAAAACCGATTATTTCTGACACAGAATATACTCAAGTTCGAAGTTGTGCGAGTCTAGATTTGTTAGTGAGTACACTTCATGACCATTAAACTGATTGAGCATACCTAACTATTGAGTATTGAGTATCTTGTACCATATTTAAACGGGTCAAATCCCCTCATAAGAAAGTCACAAATTCTCATTTGTGACCGGGAATATTTATCGTAAACTTGTAACGGGTCAAATACTACCCATGTGGATAGATAAGACAAAACATCAAAGTGTCTAGGGAGTAGCATTCTGTTTTGTCTTATCTACCTACATGGGTAATACTTGACTCATCTCAAACTTGTGACGGATATTCCCGTTACAAGAGAGACTTGCTGTAAGAAAGCAAGTGAGGTCCCACTTACCCCTCTTGCTTTCTTGGGAGGGAACTTGACCCGTATGAAATAAGAATTTGCGTTTATTAGAGAACTTTGAAACATTATTCTCAATGTAAATTGTCAATATTCTCGTTTGCTTATCTTTACTTTTGGCACAAAGACCATGAACAAGGGACATGAGTCACATGTGATATGACCATTTGTAAATACTGGTATTTGACAACTGGACGATAGACCTATTAATGATCAAACTATCAGTGAGAAGATTTCCTAATATCGAAAGAAACAAATAAATAAAAAATCCAAAAATAAATAAAAAAATAGTCAGAGAGGGGTAGGAGTAATTTACTCAGCATCCTATTTACTTAGTACTCCGTACCCAGTGACGTAGCCAATGCATGGCCAACACGGGCCATGGCCCGGGTAGTGTTTTTGATTGCAGTAATATATAGTTAGTTACTTAGGATATGCAGATGGTGTAGCTTGCCATAATGGTTCCTTTACTTTGTAGAAAGGTGTCTTGATATATGCAGAGGTTGTGGGTTCAACCCACATTGCTGTCACTTTTTTAAAATTTTCTATTTTTTTACGAGTGACAACTAGCGTATTAAAAATCGGCCTGGGGAACTATTTAATCCTGGCTTCGTCCCTGTGACCGTACCAATTAGGAAACACCATGTCTTACTGAAAACGCGCACTATCCGTCACAAGCTGAAGACGGATATTGTCCCTCTCATAATATGCAAGTGTGAGAGCAAATGGGGGAATCCATTTGCCCTCCACTTGACTCCCCCACTTGCATATTGTGAAAGGGGCACTATCCGTCTTCAGCTTGTGACGGATAGTGCTCGTCTTCAATGAGAATTTGTGATTAGGAAATAGACAAATGTTTAATCCACACATTTTACCAACTTTCTATATAGATATTACTATATTAGATGTAAATGTGAATTAACTTAATTGATAAATTCGTGAATGATGGGATTTATAACTTAGGTTCGAATCTCGATTGCAACATAAGTACTCTTGTGACTCGAGTGGAAAAACTTTTAGATAAACTGGTGATTTTGTTTTAAAGTTCATATATCTAAACTTGACAGGTTGGAATTGAAATTTCTCTTCCAAAATATTATTCGGAACTTCCTTGTTGTAGTGTAAACATGTTGTGAGTGGCGGATCAAGGATCTTTCGTTAGGTGGGGTAAAAGTTTCTTTGGAGTAACAATACTATAAATCTAATTCCCCCCCCCCTCCTTTGTGGCTCGACCCGACCTCCCCAAGGGCCAGTTCTAGGCCCCCCTCACCAAGCTTGCCCAGCCAGCCCCCCGCCCTAGATGGAAGTAATACCGGCTACTTGAGGTAATACTATATATTAAGATAATGTTGTAAGGAAACTTCCTAAGCCTAAACAAAATTAGGCCTTAGATATAAAAAAAACATAAAATGAAGTAATATACTCCGTAGCAGTTATTGTGTACGACCGTTGTATATTGTAACGGATAAAAAGTGATCACTTTAGAATAAATAATACGGAGTAATAACTTTATGTTTAAAAAAACACCGCATTAAAAGAGTACTCATGTGATAGAATAATAAAATTGAATTGATCATTTTTTAAATGTAAAATAGTCATTTTTATTGTTTAAGTGGTGGTAGTCGTTGCTACCATACAAGTGTCTAATACCAACGACTTAACAAGTACTTCGTATTATAATTTGCTACACAAATTCTTTTGTGCAACGGTCTCACGTGCGATCAGAAGATAAGTGATAATTTTGTTATAATCCGTGACCACATTTTATGGCTGAAAATGACTTCTTTTTTTTCAAAATGATCACTAATTACCTAAAAAATGTCACTATTAAACTAAAACTCTCACATTTTGCAAGACGGTGGCATACGATAATAATCGAATTTGCTAAAATCTAAACATGTGAGAGCCAGAATAAAAGACAGTTACAATAGTGACTAGTCGAGGACTAAAGGTAGTGTATAATTGCACAATCATTATTCAATTAATGTTGAAAGGTATTGTTGACTCGAGAAATGGACGGCCTTTATTCAACTTAGGCTTCTTAATGTAGACTTTCGATTAATTTCGTAACTCGAAATTCCAGCTTAGTAGACTCAGCTAAGCTATGTTTAAAAGAGATCAGTTGGTCTTGCTTCAGACGTACCATTTTGGCCTGTGATGCAATCAGACGAGATTTTGTAACCACTCTACAGTTAGATGTAACCACTATTAAAAACAAGTTGATATAACCTGTGGTTACATTTTATCAAAAAGAGACAACATAATCACGTCTTATTTTTCAGACGGAAATAGTCCGTCTGAAATAAGAATTTGTGAAAAGAGATTAATGTGGCCTTAAAAAGACGAGGATTAATAGGAGCCAAATATAAGAAACACTCGAACACGAAAATAAGCAAAAATTAGAGTGCATACCAACAAAGCCTATGCCAACAAAGTTGCGTAAGATATGATACAAAGTATGTATAATTTCATTTTAGAATATCCTATTTATTTATTTATATTTTTATATTAGGAAGCTTTTTTTTTAGACAATATCATCCCATGTTGTAGACTTGTTGCAGTGATATAGTGGGGGTGTTGTATGAATTGAAGAAAGTGACTCTTAAGACAGACAAGACACAAGGGATATAATTATCAACTAAATTCCACAGCTCAACACAGGAAAATAGTTAACAATTTAGACAGACTAAGCTCATTCACCACAGCCTAGCACAGGTGAACAATCTTAAGCCAAACAGCAAGACAAACAACCCACAGTCTGAGTACAGGGAGGTTTGAGCTTACCCACAGACTTTGATCAATACCCACAGCCAAGCACAGGGTACTACCAGGCCTGACTCTCAACTACAGCTAATGCACAAGTCGAAAAGATTTGGAAATGAGAAGAAATCTTAGGTTTTTTCATTCAATAATAACCTGCTTTCTATACTAGAGCAAGGGTCCTTATATAGGCCTCATGTTGTCTAATACAAACCCTAGAATCTCATCTAAGGGCCAGAATTAATATTAGAATGCAAACAAAGTACTGGCTATATCATACAGACTGAAATAATAAGATAAATAACTAAAACAAACAAAATGGTGCAGGCATTTGACAGTGATGTGCTTCAGCTTGATTTGTTGTTGAGCTTTGGCTTGGAGCTTGTATACGAGCTACATTAATGCTCTCTTGACCTTCTTCTGATTTGCTTCTAAGAGTAGGTAAGACAACCAAAAGACTTTTGGAGGTGGTCTCTTAATGTCTAACCAGAAATGGCAAAGTTGCTTTATGCTTTATGCTTTTCCTGCAAACTAGTTTTGATTTGGGCTTTTGGGATGGTTGGAGTGTGAACTGGACCTGGTTCCTTAGGACTTTTTTGAACTTAGATGAGTGAGGTTTTAGCTGGCCATGGTAGCAACTGGTGGTTCAAAGTGTGCTGGAAGTTATGGCCTCCCCAAGTGGCTCCTGCTGAAAAGGCATGTAGGGCATAGTCATGGCTTTGGTGGTTCTGTCTCTTGTTAGCAACGTCCTTCCTCATGGCCTTGTCTTGGCTAGCAATGTCCTCCCCTCCGGCCTGTCTTGGCTATCAATGTCTTGCCAACTAACTGCCCCCTGGCTACTCATGCCTTGACCCCTGGCTTGCCCCCTGACTATTTCATGGCTATCCATGGCTATCTCTTGGCTACCCATGGCTTGCGCTCTGCTCCCCATATTGATAGTACTGCCCTGCCCCTCGGCTCTTGCTGCACTTGTCACCCATTAAACCACAAATGACGAAACAGAGGGAGTAATGTATATTAGTTTCATGGGGAGAAGAGAAATGGAGAGATTATTGACTCAATAGAGAGGATCATACCCAGAGAAAAATGTGTAGCATATTGTCTTATGCTCCAACTAAGTAAACCTACGTAAAAACACAAATTCTCATTTAAGAAGTTTATATTCGTCTTAAGCTTTAAATGGGTCAATTAGCACGAATAAGACAAAAACAGAATATATAGAAAAAAAAATAAACAGATTTATCTTTTATGTACAAGTGAGATAATACTTAACCGTTTTAATGTTAAGACATATACATCTGTCTTACGAGAGAGGTAAATAGCGTGGAAATTTCTCGATAGTTGGAGACTCCAGTATTATATTATGATATCAGTGGAGCAGGTAGATCAAAGAACTTTGCATCCAAGTAAAGGAATGTATGATTTACAAAAAGTAAAATAGTTTTCAAATTTGAATTTACTTTTAGGGAGAAAATTCAGAATTGAGCGAGAAAAGGAGTGTGGAGAAGGCAGCAGGCCATTAACGTCCAAAAGAGGGCACACTTGTTAATGACATAAATCGTATAATTAGCATTCCGATTAATTATGTATTATTAGTGGTGTATTCTTTTGTGAGAGTCACGACAAATTGAAGCATATATTGTTAGTAAGTACGAGGACAATGGTGACAAGACAAGCGGATAACACCAACTACTTGTTCATCATTCTATGCAATATCTGCCCATTGCTTCTTGTAGTACGACCGGATTTTGTGGCTATTTTACAGTTATATGTGACCACTGTAAGTGAACATAAGTTGTAACCGTGGTTGTACCATTGTGATTACATTTTACCCAAAAGTGATTAAGAAACCCCGTCTGAAGCTTAAGATAACAAGTGGCCATCTGAAACAAGAATTAGTGACGATGCTCTTTTGCTCTTCTTTTAACATCACGTTTCCTCAAGGGAAAGATAGGATCTAAATTGAAGATTTGAGAGTGAATACACCACATAAATCTAATACAATTAGTCTGGTTTGTGACGGATCTATCCGTCGGCAGCTTGTGACGGGTTGGATCCCTCTCACAAACATGCAAGTGGGAGGGCAAGTGGGAAACAAATGATTTCCCACTTGCCCTCCCACTTGCTAGCTTGTGAGAGGGATTCGACCTGTCACAAGCTTGTGACGGATAGTCACTGTCACAAATGAGAATTGGTGAATCTAATACTTCCTCCCTTCAACTTCACTCTACCAAAAAAAAATTCAAATTTGCCGAGACGTGTTCTACGCGGTAAATATCGTTAGCTACGTGTTTGCAAAAATTATAAAAATTAGATATTAATAATATACTCGTAAAGACGAATCAAACAAGATCACACATGAATATATTTTTTACTTATATATTGAGAGAAAATTGCAATTATATGATCACTTGTAAATAGTGTACAAAAATAAAAGTGGTAAAGTGGAGTTGAATGGAGGAAGTATGAAGTAATAATATATCAATCATGTAATGTAATTTTTTTTATAATGATGCTTTAATAACGGTGACAGAAGTATTCTAATACGAAGTATGAAGTATAGACATTTTGTATCCCATATTGTATCCCATCGTTTCTCCTTTTTCCGACCACTGCAGCATCGATTTACCATAAGTCCATAACTTGAAAGTTAGTTGGAACGAGGCCCAAAATCACAATAATTTACGGAGATAATAGGCACATAATCCATCCCTCCCTTTCATTTATTCAGCATTTTCATTTTTATGGCGTCTCATTCATTTGTTTATCTTTTTATATTATGAAGGTTTTGTATGAGTAATTTCAACTCCCAATGGGTCTATTGTCTACAAATCAGGTTATCATCCACTAAGTGCAACGACAAATAATCTCCTACTCTTTTCTTAGTCTTTGTGCCAAAAGCAAAGGTACGCACATGACCGGGACGGCGATAGTACAAGACATGAACAGGAGTTGCCTTGTTCACACCCTAAAAAGACCTTATCTCCTTTACTGTGACTTACGCCAATGATCAGTTCCAAACACCAGAGTGAACTCGAGCGTCTAGTATTGACTGACGCGATATATAATTAGTCTATAGAACATCAAATGCATGCTTTCAGACTCTCAGTGATATTGCCCTAATTCCTCCCCAGAGTCTCTACAAAACGGAATACAATATCACCAGTTCTACCGAGAACTGTACACAGAATGCGACAACTCAATCACTGCCCTAAAGGTTTTTGCCAATGGCAAGGTACGATAACTTAAGACATATGCAACCTTCATGTATCGCATTAGCAGATGACTGATAAAACAGTTTCTCGGATAATTTCATAACAGATCTGTTCAATTCGTCAAAGTGAGGATCCCTCTTTTAGGGAAGGTCCAAAGTTATTCACGGAACCAAAAGTAACATGCACAAGAGAATTAGCTAGTCACAAAGGGAACAGATTGTTAGTAACATGATAAGGTTTGGATTAGTAGCCTCTTCTGCTTTATAATTTGGAGAGACTTTCATTCCGAGAGTTACCTAACTTAATAACAAACTAGTCCATCTACACTTTAAGACATAAGATCTGAGTTAGTTCTCTCACCACATAACAAGAATGACAGTGGCCTATGCATACGCAATCGCTGTAAATAAACACATTTTTACCAGACAAGATGAGTTCGATGAGATTCACTTTCAAGACAGTCAAACTGTAACTTTCACATCCTATTTACCTACCACTGCATTGAACGAACTCTCCTCAGGCTACGTTGCGGCTTTCTCTTCTCCACCACTGGGACAATCTTCTCCATGAGCTGCAAAAGAAACCAACATCAGATAGTGCAAAACGTGTGTAGAGAAGCATACTAATTACATTATCCGAAAGCATCACAAATTAGGGGATACTTTTTTCTTCATCACAGAGCAGCTACGAGCAATGGTAAGATTATATGCTAATAAGATGAATGTCCAGTCATGCTGAGTTGTATCTTCAAGGTTATATTTCTTGATCTATCTCAATTAAGTGCCTATACTCTAGCAAAATAGCGTAGACCATCAATCCATTTGTAGGAGTTTACATCTAGAGCTGTAAGTCCTATTGTGACTAATTTTCTTTATAAACTATACAACACGACATCAAATTTAACCGTATTTGACAAATGACCAGCACACCTATCAAGTAGCAAGCACCGCTAATATATAAAATTCCCTGAGAGGAAAAAAAAAGGAAAGGAAGAAAACAGATATTCAAGATCGGTAAGTTAGGAGCTCAGTTTGCGTATTACCTGCTTATGCCTTTGCTTCGCTCGATCTGCCTGCGTGATAAACAGAGAAAGTAAGATACTCCATATAATAAGCCCAAATATGCATTAGATTAAAATGTCATCAATAAATAAACAAAAAGGCATTAATGATGAGAAATAAATTATTCGTTTAACTGAGGACTAAACGTTTTGAAAGGCATGGAATAGAGGTAATGTCGGTGTGTAACAAACATAAGGAAGCAATAGGTATAATTGTATAAGTGCCTTTCTAGCACTTCCAATAGATTGTATGAACAATTTAAATTTAATTAATCACACTATTAGCGTAAGTATAAAAATTAGCCGTTGTCTGCATCGATAAAGAACATCACAAATGCACCTAAATTAAGGGTTAGCTACTCAAACCCTTTGTTTGGATTGAATAATTTGGGGTGCCTATGAGGCAAATTAAAATAAGATTTGAAAGAAATCTGACTTGCTTCATTCTCCCTCTCCTTCTCATCTACTTATTCCCCTCCATCACCTTCCCTTCTCTTTCCCTACTAAAACTTGTTATCCAAATAAGCTCTAACGGTCTCGCTTTACTATTCCTAAGTAAAGGTAGTTGACCCAATCTTTGTAACCCTTGTGTTACAAAGGTAAGGACGTGTACATCTGACTTGCGCGTGAGGCACAAGGTAATATTTTTTGTTTATTACGTAGTATTCTTCTATTCCTTGCAAAAGAAATTGTCACAAAGAAATGAGGGCAGACCAGACAAATTTCTCACGATGCAAAATAGGTCCCTTACGCGCGTGTTATTTCTCCCAAAACGCCTTTCCAATATACAGGATCATGCACTAAAGTGATATCTGAAACGTTTTTTCAATATACTGCTCAGCTTGAAAATAAGTTCATACAACTTTCAGATACGATGAAAGGCTTGCATCAAATAATACTCGTATCGAGGATAACACAAAGAGCCTTTACATTATCGAGGTTACCGGTGGTAGGGGTGGGAAACAAGGTCTATGCCCCAAGATGAAGATACAAGGGCACATAATTAAGTAATATTTTTTTGTAGATGGACGCCATCTCTATCATATCATTTGTGCATGGGTGTCACCCTCCTAGGTGTCCCTTAATTAATATTAAATCTTTTGAAAAAAAGACACATCGTAAAACTAAAAATTTAGATGTAAGCTTCAAGATTTTAGAGTGTTATTCATGAGCAATTTTTTAAGATACTCCCTCTAATTCACAAAGACCTACCTATATGACCGTGAACAAAAGACCACGAAATTTTACAGACCACAATTTCCCATCCTTGCCCTTTCCTTTTTCAGCCATCCCTTTTTCCCTAACCCCCCTGGCCCAACCACAAACATATACATCCTCCTCTAAACTCACTTCCATACCTAGAGGCTAGAGCCAAAGTTTTATATACCGGCCTCAGATAAGCGACCTACGAGTTGGAGTCTACCGCGTAATACGATATGAGCAGATTTAGCAAGATTAGGCAGCGACAAGCCGACAACAAATCACGAACGTATCCCAAAACCGATATTTAATACTATGCATGCGCCACCACATGGACCAAACACCTACACTCGCAATAAACCACCAACGCAACTCTCTTTCGCCACCTAAAAGACCGTTAACTCCTATCAAACCACCACCACCATGACTAAAACACTACCCTCATCCTACCAACGAGCTAATGGATTGGATCCAAACCTGATCCACTTAATTATTAGATTGTTGATTCATATCCAAACTCGATCCAAATCCAAAACTTTAAAATCCATACCCGATCAATTATATTTTTTCTAAACCATACCCAATCCATAATACAATCCAAAATTCAACCCGATACTTAATTTGCCTATATAAAAATTCAATTTATATGACAAAAATTTAAATTCCAAGTTTAATAAAGCCTAAATTTTCAAAAAGAAACATTCATTGGATCCAGATTGGGTTTGAGTATGAGTGGAGTAACGGATTTGGTTCGGGGATCCAGTAGTGAATTTCGATATGGGTTTTAAATAGTGGACCAGGTATGGATTTTTAAATAGTGGATTGTGTATGAGTTTTTAAAAGTTGGGTTTGGAACGGATTTTTCCTTCGGGAAGGTTCGTTGTCGACCTGAATTGCTATCCCTACACCCAAACCCTTCGCCACCCTTCAATCTAGACCTGAGATCCTGATCTGACACGACAGTGCTACCACTTTCTAGGATTTATGAATCATGACCCAATCTTACAATCTACCCCTTCCAGACACCAAACTTTGTAAAACTTTAATGGCGATAGGGTGGGTGTTGGGTGGTGATGTAACGTCGCATAAGGGCTAAGGGTTCGTGAGCAGAGGAGCGAGTGGATCTAGTGCGTCAAGGCATTGGTGGTGGTAGGTTGAGTGCAATGGTGGTGTTAGGTCTAATGGTTCAAGGATGTGGATGATGGTGGATTGACTATGAGTGGTTGTGGCTTGATGATGTGGGTGTAGGTGTGGCCGTCTGGGTGAGGATGTGGTTTGACGTTGTGGGTGGTTGTTCTAGTGGGTCTAACGGTGTGGGTGTTGCATGGGCAGTGGGTCTTATGAATTAAGATGTGGGCGACAGGTCCGTGGGTTGAGGGTGTGGATAATGGTGTTGGTAGGTCTTGATGAAGGAGCGAAGGAGAGGGTGGTGTATAACATAACAATAGTTTCCTAAAATGGAAACGGGCAAGTCTTTCTGAATTAGCCTGAAATGGGAAATAGGTCGGTCTTTGTGAATAAGAATCCCCAAAAAAAGAAATGTTGACGAGACACTATAAAATGGGAACATATATTAAAATTATCAATTTACATCACTAGATGATTGGAATAAAATTCACGCAATAAATAAATTTCATTACAATTGTATTTATTTATGCAGCTCTTGACACAAGTGTTAGTTTAGGACATCTAAATAAGAGTCATACAAGGGTAATTGGGGTTATGTTGATGTAAACCTAAAAGTATTGTATCAATTGTAGTAGCCAATGATAGGAGAGATTAGATTAACCACTCTAAATTCCCAATACCTAAGTAGTCATTACTATAACATATTTGAGACAGCGAGGAGTGAGGACTAAGGACTTGGGTAGAAAGGATCTTTAAGATTGCAAAAGTTAAGTGTTGGAACTTCATAAACAACATAATTGCGGAAAAGTAAGGACACTTGCCCTTAGATAAGATCATCTATTCTAACTTCATTAATATAATTCTCCATTTCCTCCAGTCTACGTGTTTCTGATTAACAACTTCCATAAATAATTTCAACCTTCACAATATATAGCCTATACCAAGATGGCCATATCAATGAGAATTAATGAGGATCTTGTGTATGTAGCAAATATTCCCAATTTCAGCACTTAACAATGCCTTCGAAAATAAATTATACGTAATAAAATTATGAGTCTACGCAGCAAAACCTTTGTTAAAATATAAAAGGACACTCTGGCCACGTTATTCAACGCAAACAATCAATACCAGGTTTGCCAACTTTTAGTCGAGTCAGGCATGCAAAGCAGCAGGCATTGCTATTGACAACATAACCACAGAATCACGCCTTATGTGTTAAACAAAAAATGCAGTACCTTTTCTTTCAGAAGTTGTTCATTCTCTTCTTCCAGTTTGGCAGCTAAGGCTTCTAGTTCAACTTGATAGGCCTAGAGTCAAACAAAAACAACACCACAATGATATATCAAGACTCGGGAACATAAAAAACACAAAGTGTTTGTTACATAGTCATAGATAAATCAAATTTAAATACTGGAAGCAATTGCAATCTTCTCCTTTTACATTAATACGGAAAAGTTGATTGCACTCCAGGAATCCTGTAGATGTGGTAGTAACCTAGTGGGTTATCAACATCAACAGTACAACATAAGAGACTTCATATCTCCTATCTCATTTATTCAAGATAAAGATATCTCATTGTCAGAGGACATCTTAATGGACTTTCCCAATAAGCAATCTACATGATTCCAATTACCAGCAATTGAATACCTAATTCCATCGTGGTATTTCCTAACCATACTTTCTCAAAACACCTCGTTCTACCCAAATTTAAATGGTCATTGGTAGGATGTAATCATAATAGCAGTGAAATTGACTGTAAGTGGGTGCATCTTGTTATCTAACCATGTTTACTAGTTTGAACTAGAACAATCATTATCACAACAAACTTAATACGAGAGAGAAAATCAAGTGAATTCCCCTACTAATCCTTACTCTTTCGTACCTCTATGTACTTGTTCTCTCCGGTATTGACTAATTTGAATCCAATACACAGCCTCTATTCATCTAGATTCACCGCATTTTCATCTTAGGTAATTCAATATTTCAATATACTCCTATTTAGGATAATAACTAACACCAGGAAAAAAAACATCTCAATAAGGTAAAGGTTAATCAGCTTCCTACACTCCATTATCCTATTTGACAGTCAGCATCTTTGCACAAGGCATATATGTGCATTTCAATTCTTGCAGTATACGTTACTTGTTCACACACAATAAAATTTTCATCTTATCAGATGTTTACTTCCAACCATCTTCATCAAATCAAAGACCATCACTAGTGTCATCTAACTCCAAGTCAACCATGTGAACTTCAACTTATTACCTCTCCCACATCCTAAAGGTCGACAACTCAGCCAAGTGACACTTTCTTTCTGGCCACAAAATAAGCCTGATTATAAGCCTGCAACTTCAATCACAGAAACCTCATCAAATCTGATTTTCATTCATCTAAGTTATAGCTGGATTTACCGATTGAAACCCCGTCCACACCTCTACCTTCGCCTTATTACATCATAGAGCTAGAGTACCTCATCCTATATGCTTTGTCGAGATCCTCACTAAAACTAAAACAAGAAAATAAAAGTACCTACTGTCCATCCCAGGGTATCTTGATCCCTAGACATAGCAGAAACTCACCAATGATGTGTCGTTACATCTTTTCTGGAAAAAAAACTTCCAACTTTACTCACATTCCACCAAAGCTAACCAATGATTTATCATCAAGTCTTTTCTATTATGTTTATTGTATTTGACGAATATCACTGCTTTACCAATGTCTCTGTCACTAAACCCCTACTAGTCTAACACACCTCACATTATACTGAATCATCACGGCTTCACCATTATCCTATTATCATCCACATTTACATAGCTTAACAAGTTACTCCCTCCATCTCGGTCATTTGTTTACCTCTTTTCCATTTCAGGGTGTCTCGTTCATTTCTTTACCTTTCTAATATTAGGAATGGCTTCTATGAGTATTTTGATCAATCAATGGGAATAGTGTCCACTTGTCATCCACTAAATACAACCACAAATGGTCCCTATTCTTTCCTCGGTCTTTGTGCCAAAAGCAAAAGTAAACAAATCATCGGGAGAGAGAGATTACAAAAGAACATTACACAGATATCACATCAACTATGAGAATGAAAGAAGATGATAGCAACATGAAAAAAAGAAATACTACCTACGCTGTGGTATCAAATCAATTATGGGTAGGGGTACTGTTTTTGGATGACAAATTAATCAAATTGTACAATTACACACACAAGTGAAAAACGTAAACAAATGACGGAAACAGATAATCGGGAGTGCATACCTGCTTACGCTCACGCGACCTAGCAGCCGACTCCCGATTCTTAATCATCCTCCTTTGCCTTTGTTGAGCAGCTTTATCCAAAGGCTCCATCATAACACCACCACCACCACCATTCCCTCTATTCCTCTTCCTCCTCCCTCCTTCTCCCACCCCATTCCCCCCCACTATCTGAAACCCTCCTTGCCCCATTCCCTCATCATACCCTCCCATTCCCCTCCCCATTCCCATTCCCATTCCCATTCCCATTCCAATCCCGCCTTCCGCCTTCACATTAACATCTTCCTCATCTTCCTCCGCAGTCGCCCTCGCCAAAAAATCCTCCAAAGTCATCAACTCATCACCCGCCTCCACCTTACACTCCTTCCTCTCCCCACCACCGCCGCCACCGCCAACGACAATCTCTCGCCACACATCCTCAGCCGTCTTTCGCCGAATGGTCGACCCCTCGCCGCCGCAATCCACGGCGGATATCGCACCGGCAGCGTCGATCACGGTGATTTCCGCATCTAGAAGACTCCCGTTACCGTTTTCGGTGGAGAATAAGCTGTCGACGTTCATTGGAGACGATTCCGGGATCATTTGAGAGCGATTAAGAAGATGATTATGATTATGATTATGATTAAGATGAAAGTAATTAAGAGAAGAGGAAGAAGAAGGGAGATCCGAAATAGTAGAAGTAGATGTTGTTGAAGATGTGGTAGTAGCCATCACCTTCGATGACGCCATTTTTTCCTCCTATATCTTCGCTTTTACTTTTTTTAATTTAATTAATTAATTAATTGCAATAATTGAGTGTAATTTAATCTGTGTAAATTAGGGTTTGGGAAGAAAGGGGGAAGAAGAAAGAAGGTAGTGAAAATGAAAGAGTGTGGAGGAGGAAGATGACTGACTGGTATGATGAGGGAGAGAGAAGAGAGGAGAGAGGAAGGGTGGTGAGGTCACTGTTCCTTTAATGCCAACAGTTTTGCCTGCTGTCATGTCTTCAAGTGTTCAACTACCCTGTTTTTGTGTTTTGGGTTTACCACTTTCACTAACTTCTTCACCTTAATTACTCTTCTAAACAGTAAACACCACAATTTTTTCTTCATTGCTTCTTTTGAAGGACGTTTTTTTTCGAAATACGCATTTTACAATGGTTTTTGATCATTTTGTCCTTTTTATTTTCCTCTCATTCTCCCTTCGCGGGGAAAGTTGTCGCTAGAGGGGGAAGGAAGACGGTGCTCAATGGGTAGGTTGGTACGACAAAGGGAAGCGGTGGGGCCATGTGTGAGGAGGTACGGTGGTGGTGGTGGTGGAGATTATGGTGGGGCTACGTGCAGAAGCGGGTGGTGGTTACCAAAACGTGAAAGTGATAATTAAACCCCTTAGAGTTTGTTTAGTTGTGAGATTAAACCCTTAAGTTTGAATTAGAGTGACCACTCAACTTATGCAATAAGTGAAATTAAGCCTCATATGAAAATGTGAATGATAAATTCATTATCTCATACCTCAAAAATGAAAAGGATTATGTTAAAATTGATTTAAGAAAATGTAACTAAATAGGAAATACTATGCAATAATACAACTTTTTAGGTAGTCAAAATTGTTTTTAGTCCCATATGAAAGTTGTTTTATCAATGAAAACATTATACTCCATAGTACTTATAATTTTTCTCTTCTGCCATAAAACCTTATAGGTAGTCAAAAGTATGTACTTCCTCCATTCAACTCCACTCTACCAAATTTTTTTTTCACATTTGCCGAGACGAGTTTTGCACGGTAAATATCGTTAGCTACGTGTTTGCAAAAATTATAAAAGTTAGATATTAATAATGTACTCGTAAAGACGAATCAAACAAGATCACACATGAATATATTTTTTACTTATATATTGAGAGAAAATTGCAATTATATGATCGCTTGTG
The DNA here is from genome assembly GCA_022085475.1 of Heliosperma pusillum. Lineage (NCBI taxonomy): Eukaryota > Viridiplantae > Streptophyta > Magnoliopsida > Caryophyllales > Caryophyllaceae > Heliosperma > Heliosperma pusillum. Next base: position 97,925 of record JAIUZE010004087.1, read on the forward strand.
AATAGTGTACAAAAAAGAAAGTGGTAGAGTGGAGTTGAATGGAGGAAGTATATATTTTTTTTTATTTTTTTCAAATTTTCAATAGATTTCAACTTTTTGACAATTTTCTTTTTACCTTCGGTCCTAGGATTCATAATAAAACTTTTCGGTTTTCGGCTCCGCCGAGGTTGCCTCTATTTATCATTTATTTATTTATTTTTTCCTGAAATTTATAATTGTGTTAGACTTGTCTAACTCATACGTTTACTATTTATAATATACATTTATCTAACATGTCTTGAAATTATGATTAGATGTAAAATTTATCAACAAATTATGACACACGTTAGCTACTATCAATATTAATATATTTACTTTCACGACATCTCATACTAATACTATTACATTTAGTATTCATGCAGTTACCATTGTTTTATTGACTACTCCCGCTATATTTTTTATTCCAAAACTTAGACCGAAAATCCTCATTGTCGTACTCAATACCAAATCTGGAAAAAACAAAGACATGAAGTGACGGTTTTGCCCTTACTATTTAACACATCACCACCTTTTCCCCACAACATTAAACCTAAACCTCACTTATCCACCACATACACCCCACCACCATCACAGCCCACCTCTTTGGACTGCAATCGTAATACCCCTGTCAGGCCTTCCCAATGTCACTCAATTAAACACTCACGACCTCCTCAAACTCAAACTCACAACCCCCACCAGCACCACTCCACCACCGTCACAACCCCCACCCACACTACTTTACCGTCGTCACCACCCCCACATTCACCTTATCCACGCCTCGTGAAAAAATTACCAACCTAAAACTCCACCCATCTGGTGTTTTTGAGTGTGGGAGAGAGATTATTGGTGGCGAGGGAGAGTTTTCTTGGGTAAGGTTATAGGGGTTCGACACAATAATGGTGACGTTGAGAGGGGCGTCGCTGAGAGGACATGCCAGCAGCGACGTTGGAGAGAGGTCACTTGCGGTGGTAGCCGGTAGTGATGCTGACGGAGAGAGGAGGTTAAAGGTGGTTAATGGTTTAATGTGGTGGCCTAAAAGTGTGATCATGGGTAATTATAAAGGGTAAAATTGTCAATTCGTGAAATTTAATATTGAGTATGAAATAAACAGTAAGTCTCCGTTGTGACTTGTGACCAAATATCCGTCACAAACTTCTAACATGTCAAGTATCTCCTACTTCGGTAGATAAGACAATCCTTGAGATCCACTGATGACTTGTCTTTTTTTTTCCATGTGGGTAATTCCTGACTCGTCACAAGCTAGTGACGGATATGTCCGTCACATATGAGAATTTGTGTGAAAGAAATGAGGATTTTCGGTATAGAGTTTGAAAGATAATTATCTTGATCGAGTTGATGATTTGAAAAAAGAATTTTCTCATGTGTATCTCTTAAATTTTTCATATTCTCGCTTATACATCTCCTTTTTGAAAAAGAACATCGGCTAAACATAACTTTTGAATACGGTTTTAGAAAAAGTATTTTTTTTTTTCAAATTGACTGTTTTTACGAGATTTTCGGTTTGAAGCAAAAGCGTTCTCTTAACTCATAGTCGGGAGGTATAACCAGTCAGAGTTTTTTACAAAATAAATTAAATTTTGACCGATGACAACTCCTAGTTACAAGTTAGGAACACTGTAAATGTTTTCTTCGAATTTGACCGTCTTTACGAGATCTTTTGTTTGGTAAAAAATCAAGGTTTTCTAATCGTGTTGCCACGAGTTATGGCTAGTCAAAGTTTTTTCTTCAAAAAAAGGTTACAAGGGAGAAAATTAATTAGTTGCAGGTACGTATGAGAAAATCCGTTTGAAAAATTATATCAAGTATTATACTGAAAGACATAATGACACTCTGAAATTACTAATGTCACCCATGTTTGTGACACGGTGAATAGTAACATGCCCTTATGGTATGATTATTGGTAAGACTCACCAAAATTTTAAGACTCTGCTACACAACTTTCTACTAACTTTTATTGTTTTTCTATTGTTCACACCCACTAGAAACTCACCTCAGACTCTAGACATTATCAGTCAGACTCGTCCCAAACTCTACTTTTTTACTTCACTTGAAAAATGCTGGGATAATATATAAAAAAAAAAAAACAAAAATAAATTATGGCACATGAGTCTTAAGTTGTTTATTTATTGGATAATTTCCCTTAAGAAAAATGTGTCAATACATCTGAAGAGTCTTAAGTTGAGTCTTGGATTTTTAATACCCAACTTAATACTTTGTCAAGACTTTGGTAGATTATTGAGAGTGTTGAATGACTCTTGTCTTAAGACTCATGTGAGTCTTGTCTCAAGACTCACCGATAATCTCACCCTTAGACTTAACTTACAATGTTTGGGGCATTAACGGAAGGTATGTGCTTTTTTCACATACGAATTATAATCTTTCACAAACGACTTTTATAATATTATCCTTGTCATTTTTTGCAATCCCTCACCCAATTAATTTTTTCCTCTTCTCCCTCACCTCTCATTACCTTCGGTCACAACCTCATTAGTCGCGGTAAACCTCACGCCGGCTGACCTCACCACTAGCCACGGTCGCCTTCCCCCTCCCTCACATGCACTTCCCTTTCTCGCACTCCCCTCCCCTCTCCTCGTTCACCAACTCCGACCGATCTACTTGTCGGAAAATATCTCATCGGCCGACCTCACGCCGTCCGACATTGGCCTCCATTGCCCCTCACTTCCCCAACATCTCCCCCACCGCGCCGTCCGACATCGGAAAATATCACTCCTCTCCCGCACTCACCCGCTCCGACCAACACCAACCATCCTACCACCTATACGACTACCTATTCCCTTACCTAGCCGGCTAGCCACTACTAGCTACCACCACCACCCATCAAATACCAATGTCATTTCCTAGCAAACTTTAAGAGCAAAATAGATAATTTGTTAAAATTTACATATGAATACAAAACAATTTGGTTGCAGAATGCGAGCTTATGTAATACAAAGTAAGTTAATTAATTTTTTTTAACAAACTGAAGTAAATACTCGATCGATATGAGAATTAAAATCCATAATTGAAAAATTTGGGTGAAATTTAATTAGGTCTGAGGAGAAAAGTGAAGATAAAGTCTCCTTACTTAATGGGAGGATAATGTTTGGAAACATTATAAAAAAAAATGCATGTGAAAGAGTAAAAGTCGGATGTGAAAAAGTAATTCCATATAAAGGAAAAAGAGTGTAGTTGCATTATCGGTTTCCTAAAGTTATCAATTTACCCAAAATATTAATTGAAATAACGCAAATTCTAATTCCAGATGGACCATTTTCGTCTGAAAAATACGACGGAATTATGTTGTCACTTTTTGATAAAATGTAAGCTTGTTTTCAATAATAATTACATTTAACTGTAAAGTGGTTACAAAATTCCGTCTGTTGCCGTAAACTTGAAATCATAATAATTCGACAAATCTTAAATCCCAAACAACAGCTTGTTAATTTCCAAACCCAGTAACGACAACCCTCCATTCTCTTTCCTTCCCATTCTTCACATCAATGTTACTCCATTTCTCCATCTAACTGCTCTGCAACTTAATCGTAACTTCTCAACAGATACTGAGTATATATCAATCAACAAAGACTTCACCTTTTTAACCAAGATTTTAACTTTTTTCACCTTAGTTACTGTCTGCCTAGAGAACAAACAAAGAAGAGAAAAGAAGAGAAGGAGTTATACATGGGATTTTAATGGCGTTGATACAACTTATTAACCAGGTGGGTTTATCCTTTTCATGTTTTATTTACCAAGATTTGAACTTTACATGATTTACTTTTCTGGGTATCATTTTTTTTCTTACTTTTATTAAAACCCTCATCTTATTCATTGTCTTTGATTTGCTCAGAAGATTCAATTTATTTGAACATTTGATGAATTTTTGTTTTAAATTTGCGGAATTTGGTAATATGTGAATGTATGCTATTCCCAAATTACAGGCTTTTTGAGGTTTATGAGGTTTGCTGAGAAGTGGCTTGACTGTGTTTTAGTCGGAACTCGGGACCGTCTTCTAGTAAAGTAATTCAGTTGTCCCTCAAGAATTGATATGCTGACTCAATTGTCCGAGGTTATAACTTATAATAATCATGTCATTTCTTTCAACTTCTATTTGTTTGGATTTCACTTTGCCATTGTTGCCTAATTCATAGTATGCTCCGATTTGTGGGGAAAGTGATGGTGGCGAAAGAAGAAAACCGAGTGTGGGGGTGGGGTGGGTAATGCATTACTCTAGGGAAGGCGGGTCACTTTAACGAGGTACTATTACCTTATATTCGGTATCTAATTGCCCCCATCTCCTTATTTCCTTTATTTTGATATGTATACCTAAGAACCGTTCCAAGCATTTGCCCTTAGATTAGTTGGAAGGTAGCGGTTGTTATGGTGTTAACTAAGGAAAATATTCGACACAACATTTAAGTTATGTTTCGCTTTGTAGGCATTGAAATATATTTCATCAATCCCTTCTTGTACCGATCTATAGAAACTAATGGCTTTGTAGGTATTGAAATATATTTGGTCAATCCCTTCTTGTACCGATCTATAGAAACAAATGGTAGCATATAAGCTATCTTCTCCTGATAACAGTTCTTTGTCGATTTAAAGAACCAAGATTTTAGTGTTCCAGAGATATTTGTGGGTTGCTAGCAAAATATTGGATAGCACAATGCTATAGCTTCTCTGTTTTTTTTTTTATTTTGTTGTAAATTGTAATGCGGTATACAGTCTCCGTCTCCTCGTTTATGTTACAACAATTTGCCTTTTCCATTTCCCTCAGTCCCATGGCTGAAATGTGTCGATTCTTTTCTTTTGAATCAGCCTGGTCAAGAGAACGAGATTGGGAATGTTTTTAATAAGTTGGTGAAGCAATTGGCCAATCCAGTGGAGTTTGAGCTTCCAGATTGGTTTAATAAATGGCAGCCTGCTCCGTATACTTTTATAAAGCGCAGTATCCGTTGAAATATGTTAGTTGTTTACATTTGCATGTATCGCTGTTTGCTCATTACTGAGAAAAGAGAAGTAGCACATTTTTCTCTAGTTCTTAGAAAAAATACATAATTATAAATTATTAACAGCTGCTGAACTTTTGCAGTGTCTCTACATGATTTTATTTTAACCACTGAGATATGTTTTGGTGGGTGTATCTTTTATGAACATGGTCGTCATGGTGTATAATTTAGATGCTTTTTCCTGTCTTTTGATTTGTCCTACGTCTTCATTTACATGGACAATTGCTGGCTTCGTTTTCTTTCTATTTTTCTTAACCAACCAAGATATATATCTTACTAAGAAGCTGAAGAAGCGCCATGAGGATGATGGCATATTTTGCTCGTGCAGTCAGTCCCCAGGATCCAATAATTTGTGTGGTCGAGATTGCCACTGTGGGTAAGTATTTAGTTTGAAAGTAATTTTTTTATTTGTAATTGGTGAGATACAAACAATCTCTATTAAATCCTCTTTGTTTTTTCCCGGCTAAACAGTTAGAAACCTGTTGAACAATTCTTAGCCATCTCCAACTCTAGTATATGCTTATCAAAATCTTGTAAATGTTGTGCTATTGATAGCATCTATCCACCTGATGATATTTGTCCCTATGACATTTGCACGAGATCTATTGAGCATGGACTGATCTCTTGTTGGATGCATATCTTTGCCTTTGTATGAATGTAGTTTTTGAATCTTGCCGTGTTTCTATTTAAGAGAAGAGAAGTAGAGAACCATTCTCTCCCTTAATCCCCTTTTCCTTAAACCGAAAGTCTTGTGGAGACAAAATGGTGGCGTTAATAGTTACCTCTCACGAGTAAGCTGCGTGATTATTGTGCTAACATCTGTTGCATTTTACTATTCTATCAGGTTACTCTTGTGTACTTTGTGATTGACTGAAACTCTGAAAGTTAATAGGATAGCTGATATGAGCATGCATCATTAATTTTTTTTTTTCTCGTACTATTATTTTACTAGAATGCTGCTCTCAAGCTGCTCAGCGGGTTGTAAATGTGGCAGTGCTTGCATTAATAAACCATTTCAGAATCGCCCTGTGAAAAAGATGAAACTAGTGAAGGTATGTCTTTTCCTCTACAGAACATGAGAATATTTTTCTTTATATCTTTACCTTGCATTTTGCAATGAATGCAGTGTGTACATATATATTACTTGATCTATCTAATACTGCTTTTCCCTTGAGCATTTTATTTATAGTTTTTACGACCCCGCACTTTGCAGGACCCACTGGGGTAATGTTGTTATGTTATTTATAATTTTATTTCCACGAGACACATCATAGCTCTTCAAGCCTTTTAGGGTATATTATGGTTTGAAAGTGACAACTTTGGGTTAGTAAACTATTGCTTTATATGATCAATCATACTTTGTTTGCTTGATTGTAGAGCTAACACCTAACATCAAGGATTTATAATTTAAGTTAATCATAATCCCGTGTCCTTATTCTAAATACATAACGATCCTTTTATCTTGACTTAAAATGTTCCCTCACTAACTGCCGGAGCCATTCCTTGATTGGACACTTTGTGTCCGACGAGTCCCCACATCATATCCAATATCTATAGGTTTACCATCTTAGTTTAAAATGTCTTCCAAAGGTCAATTTAGTTATTTCGTTAATCTGTGAGATTATATTTTACTTGGTTTCAGATAGAAACGGAGGCTTTTGGGTTGTGAATGGATGGGGCTGTTAATGTTTTTTTATTCCCCCCCCCCCCCCATTTTTGTATGTATATATGAAAATAATCTGGGATATCTTTTTAATTCAGCATGTGCTTTAACAATTATGCGCGCAAAGTCGCTGCATGCTTTGCAATGTTGCTTAATGAATGTAATTGTATATCTGGATCTTCTTTCTTTACGGGATTCCGATTATATTCTCTCATAATGTAAATTGCCAACTTGAAGTTATGTGTTGCTTGCTAGACTGAGAAATGTGGCTCTGGCATTGTGGCTGATGAAGATATAAAGCAAGGAGAATTTGTCATAGAATATGTAGGAGAAGGTGCTTACTTGTGCTTTAAATAGCGCCACTATTCAATTTGTACTTTAATCTTTCCTTGTTGATGTTAAATGCTGTTTGTCATGGATGTAGTTATTGATGATAAAGAATGTGAGGAAAGGTTATGGAAGATGAAGCACCGTGGAGAAACAAATTTCTATCTCTGTGAGGTTAATAGAGATATGGTCATTGATGCCACTTACAAGGGGAATAAATCACGATACATCAACCACTGTTGCTGCCCCAACACAGAGATGCAAAAATGGTTGTTTTCTGTAATCCTTGAAGCTATTCTAGTTACAGTGATGATCGTCTATAAATATTTAAACAACTATTTATTGTAGGAGTATTGACGGTGAAACGAGGATTGGCATATTTGCTACACGTGATATAAATAAGGGCGAGCATCTGACTTATGATTATCAGTGAGTATCGAATAACCTTATCTCGGTGATATGATGTCAACATATAAGTGCTTGACCCTGAAGCATTACTTCAGATTTTTTTTAGGATTTAAAGGATGTTATCTTGTTATCATCAACCAAGCTAACAAATTTGGCAGGTTTGTTCAGTTTGGGGCAGATCAAGATTGCCATTGTGGTGCTGTCAGCTGTAGACGGAAACTAGGTGTCAAACCTAACAAGACGTCATCTGAAGCTGCCTTGAAACTAGTTGCACGACAGGTAGCAGCAGTTTCTCCACAATTATCTTTTACGAAAATTATGCTTTGTTGGACTATGCTGTGAAAGTGTCAAGTATTTTCTAGTCTCCTGGGTACTCCTGTAGGATATATATGGGTTTTACTGTTTACCTTTGCTTTTATCTTGGCCGTTTTTACTTTGAATAATTTAATTGTGAAATAATTTCATAGAAATAACATCTTTCAAGGACTTCGATTTCCGTCAATAGTCAGTAGACAAATTGATTCATGTTTCTTAAGATATAAATGTATATATTCTCCGTTCATCTGGTTTGGATTCCTCAAAAATAAAAATCTGTTGAATCCAAATGAATGGAGGGATTAGTAAATTTTTCAGATATCCATCTGGGTTTCACATATGTTTTATTTTTGCTTTTTTTTCCCACATTCTTATCTAATAGTAGCATTCAATAAATTCACTGGAAAAATCCTTTTTTCTTAGAAATCTATTTTCTCCACCCATTCTCTTGCTTTTGCTATTATATGTTCTGTATGGTAGATATGTGGACTAATATCACCTTTATCATGCTGTTAGGTTTGTCAGAATGGAGGTGTGCGCGGAGGTAAGGATATGTGATATGCTAAATCTACTATTGTTCAATTGCTTGGAATGGGTGCCTGTGTAATGGTCATCAAAAATCTTACTTTTGTATAAATTTTTCTATTTGTTACTCAGGAATGACCAATAGTTCAAGGAGTAATTCTAACAATTGCATTGGTGAAGTTGTCATGATTTTGCGCCATGAGAATACAAGGTACATGTGGCTCTATCTTATGTTGATTAAATGGTCTGCTGATGGGAAATAGTGGGAGAACGTATTTTTATAGGATGTTTTGCATTATTTTGACTTTTCCAAAATTTATCTGTTTTTCTTTTCTAAAATTATTTTGACAACCATTGGCTTACGTGTTTGGCGTTCTCGAGGATAAATTGGTTTTGCCTGGTCTCATCGTACACCATTTTACTATTCTGGAACCCTGCATGTCTAGAGATGGAAACGTTTTGTAGGGCTGAGCAGTTATGATCTTTTGTTGCATATGGTTAAAGTGAAGTTCTCAAGTTTTTGTGACAATTTTCATCGTTTGGATACATTTGACGTTGGGAAAATTTTGCTTCTTTATGAGTTAAGGCAACAGTTGTTTCCATTGAATTCCCAATTATTCCCTTCTATAGAGTACATAGTTGGTCCCTTGTTTGATTTTCTTGGTAGGATGATTCTTGTCCTCTGAGGCTCTGATGCAGTTTTTTTTTACGTCTTAGTAGTGCTAATACTTCTACCAAAAAGAAGCTAAAGAATTGAAAATAGATTACCACTACTCTTTCGTTGCTAAGCCTCTAACAGTATAGCCATTCATTCACCAATAAAAGGACGTTGGGATTTTTTAGAAAATTTCACCCATCACCAGGATATTTTTTTTATTGTATGTGCTTTGATTGGCCTTTGTACATGAAGCATTAATCTAGTCGGGCATAATTCACAATGTTTGTCTTGATGATGCCCAATTTGCTGTTATTCTGCTTAAACTTCTTTGCTCCTTTTCCTTATATCTCGGCATTCAGCAGTATCTTCCCCATTTTTGTTCACAACTGCTACCTTCTTCTTTGACAAGAAAAAATTCTGTTTTTTTTGTCTTCTGAAAACTTTTCACCGCGCCTAGCATTGGAATCTGATTCTTTGTGGGATGACAGATGATTCCGTGAATCTTTAGTAGGAATCCAACTGAATCTCACAAAAACATAGTTTAGTGTACTTGTTTTGCAAAGATCCCTAAAGTAACATCACACACACGCATTTGATATATAGAAGCGATAACTATGCTTAATTGTTTTTTTGTGCGATTTTCCTCTCCCCGCTCCTACTATCATATCGCGGGGCTTGTTGTGAGTATAGGCCGCTAATCAGGTGTTTTACTTTTTCTAGGCAAATGTCTGTGTCATATGTCTCGTTGTTTGGTCCTGTCAATCTTAGTATCCGAGGTTTGGAGCCTGGGGGTGTGTTGTGTTTCTCAAGTTTGTCATCCATGTTTTTTGATGATTTGTCTTTTGTGTATTCTGTAGTTTGGCTTGTATCGTGCTGGTACTTTATGCTGGTAATTTATATTTTATTGCAATTTCTTTGAGGCCCATTGTTGATTAAGATTAGCTCATGTGCATTAGCTGAAGTGATTTTTATGTCGAGTGACCTTAAGCTACGAGGTGAAGACATTTTTGAGAAAGCCTGTCCTTACCGTGACATATTATTCAATTTCCATATCCATGGACTAGTCTTGGTGTAGTATGAAATGGGCTTTGGTGTTTTGGAGCATGATAGGGGAGCAACTGGCTATGCCATTTTTAAAAGAATGTAATAATCCTTCTAAAAGTCAATTTGGGGGAGAAAATACTTGCGCATTGAAGAGTGTTGGAAACCTTTTGAGGCAAAATATATATGGTAAGTGGCGTTGTTCAGGTTGTTGATTGATAACATAGTTGATGGATTTTTAAAAACAAAGGCATCCTAATTATACAGTAGCGATGGTGGTAGTTATTGGCTTATTGCTATTTTTATTGTCTTCTGAAAAGGAATGCTCAGAGATGACGTGAACCTTTAGCTGCGTGATCAGCTACTTTGCTGTTGACTTGTTGGTGTCTGCAATTTACAATCAATTTTTTTAATTAAAACTGCATTTCCTAAAAATAACAATAAGAGGTGGGGATTTAATTTTGTTGTATGGACTGCAAGTACCAATCCTGTCTTTTGTTGTTCGTTTCTCTTAACTTTTCTTCTCTGAGCTGTCGCAGGTTATTTGGTATCATAAAGCGGTTTGATAACTTTTCAAAGAAACATTTGGTGAGGATTGCATTTCTACCTGACTTTCATTGCCCCAGTCTATACCGATGACTACTGACCTTGTTGGAAAGCATTGCTGACAAACTCCAATTTTGCAGATCATGTTTGAAGACGGAGCTGTTGAATTCATTGACATGTCCAAAGAGGAGTGGGATGTGTGTAACTTGTTATTGTAGTTCAAGCGAAAGGGTGAGTTCCGGTTTGTTGCTAACTTGTATTTTCAGTTTCTGTGGTGCCTTTTCTTGACTGAGATTTATATTAATCTCTTTATTTATGTAATATCGTTATGTACTTATGTACTCTACTCTTATGCCTCAAAAACTTCTCTTGTGCTCTCAATTCTCTCAGATGATTTAAATAATCTCTTCTATGCACTGTTTCAACTTTTTTACAGTCTAAAAGCTTTTAGCTCAAGGAAAATAATTTGTTCTCGCAAGTCATACTTTGTAAAAAAAATGCTGTGCTGAACATTTATTTTTGCAGCCAGTGTCTTGGTTTAATGATTTTTCGTGTCAATCTGTTTTCAACGCTGCGATTTCATATTGTTTTGTGGTTGTCAATTTGTCATAGAAGTTCAGTAATGGGCCAACCCGATTTCAATGTTGCGATTTCATATTGTTTTGTAGTTGTCACTTTTGTCATATATTTATGCCTCTATTCTTAAAATTACTACTTTGTATATGCGTTATTTTACTTATCAGGAAGAAGGTATTCAAGCTGGTTATTCCTCACCTCGCCTCCCCCAAAGTTGGCGCTTTCTTCTGTTAACATCATCGACCACAGTCCAGTCTTGAGAAGGGTGTATCACAATCACTAACATCATTTTTTCAGCACTCCTCATGTATAATGAATATTATCATTCTTTTATTTCGTTTTATCAGTATAAATGTTATATTCGACCCCCCTTACTCGCTATAGGTTTAAGCCTTTGAGATAGTGGGATAATGTTGTATCAGTATAGATGTAAGATGTGTACCATAGTTGTAGAAGTTTTATATAGACGTAACTGCCAAAGTTGAGCAAATACTGATTTCGCAATGGTGTGCACTTTCTACAGAGATCCTTGTAAGACATTTGTAATTCGGGATTTGTCTTCCGCTTTGTTTTTCCGAGATGACTCTTATCTCTTTTGAGGCAAAGGTTTTGGGAGGATTTGTGATTATTGGGAACTATTGAGCCATGTTCTTAGGCAATGTTACAACCATTCTTAGACTATGTTCTTGGCGACTGGTCATGCACTTAATAAGAAAATAAAGATTGGGCATACCCGTTCTTGTGTCTCGGTTGTCAGACAAATGCGATGAACAAGTTCTTGCCCTCTTCCATAACCGCCACAGCCCACGGCGCCACGTAATATCCATTCATTGCCTAGCATTATTATTTTGAAGAAAAAAAAGAGAAGGAAGATGACCTGTAATTGGCAAACAATCAGTCATTAATTATATTCCTGCCAATGCCACTCACCATGGAGTTAGATGATTTCCTATTATAAATTTATACAGTATATAATATAGTTTTTTTTCTTGTATATTTAGAATGGTAGAAGAAAAAAATTAGAAAATAAAGTAGGCCAGGGTAGATCATTGATAAATGGTAAAAATTTGTATTTGCTTATACAAGTAGGTCATGAATATAATTAGAATATTTTTATTCTTGACCTAGGTTAAGGGTGGTCATTGAGAAACATAGTCTTAGTGCTTTGGTTTCATTAACAAACTTGCACAAATTCTTAACACGGTGACTTCCGATCTTCTTGTTGAGGTTGATAACTTGTGGGTGAATGGGTGATAGATCTTAGATCTTACGTTACGTCCTCTTAAATGATAAGAGTATTCAATTTTTTCTTTCTGTCATCACAAATTGTTAGGGTGTGATTGGTTAGAACAAGGGAAACGGAAAAAGAATAAGAAAGGGAAAGAAAATGTAAGGAACACAAAATATCCCAATTTTACTTGTGTGTTCGGTTTAAAAATAGAAAGGAAAGGGAATGTTGTCCTTCGCCATCCTAAACTAATACAACCACCAACGTCCACCATCATCATCACCTAGTGGCCACTACCACTACTCCCTTACAAAAGGACACCCTTGAAAATAAGACCCTGTTTTTTTGGACTGAAATTTTTTGAACTGAATTTATTAGTCTGAACTCAACTGATCTGAATTGAATCGACCTAAACTGAACTATACTGAATTTATAAGAACTAAAATTAGATTCAAAAGACCAGGTTTAATGAATAATATGAGGCGTATTTCAAATGAACTAACCCATACCTAAAACATTCGTATACACATGTATTACCCCAACCAAACTGAATTTTTTGCCAAAGTAGGGCTCATCCTACAACTATTTCCCAAAATAAGGCGCGTTTGAAACTATTTACCAAAAATGGGTCCACGTCATCAATTTCCGCCTTTTTATTTTATTTTTTTAAAAATTAAGAGCGAGATGCTTCAGCGTCAAATGAGAAAACCTTCTGCCAATCTAATATTGGCCTTCAGTATCTTCTCGCTCACCCGCATAGCGAGATGCTAGTGAAACCAACAGCTTCTTGCTGACCCGCATAGCGAGATGATACTGCATCTATTACTTACGCAAGCAGCCCCCCCTTTCCCCTGTCATTTAGCCTAAAATTCATATAACAAAGTTGCTTTGTTAAGACATAAGAGTTAATCATAAACCGTTTCATAGAAGTTGATAAATTTGATGTTCATACAAGCTAATTGTTTTAAATTAAAACAAAACCAAACGTAATTGTCTTAAACTAAAACCAAACATAATTGTCTTAAAATAGAATCAAACATAACCAAAGTTTCATCATATACTATCTATTCTTGACGACGACTTTTCCCCTTCTTTCTTGCCCTTGACGTTGATGGTCCTTCCTCACTCTCTTGGGTAAGTTGCCTACGAGTATCTAAATGGCGAAAGTCGTATCGTGGAGGGGATGGTGGTCTTGGCTTTTCATAGTTGACAAGATGTGCTTGATTGGTGTGACGCAAGGCATTAAGTGAGCATTGTCGCATGCTTTCAATCAATGTGCAATGATTCAAAGGGACATTGTCCGGCATATCCTTAAGCATTGTTGTCGCCGTGTTGTAGTTGTATATGTTGCTCTCGGTCTACATTTTATAAATCGTCAACATTAGAAAAATAAATAGTCAAGCGAAATAAATATAACTGATATAAATTGAAATAAATAAAAATGACTTACTAGCAATTGATAATCCGCGGCGGTAGGGTAGTAATAGTGATAATCCGTGTAGTCTTCAACGACTTGGCTACTATGGGGAGCAATGCGTTGACGAGTGATTGGGGTGTACCATTCGTAGTACTCATTGTCCCGGCTCATTAATCCGGAGTATTGGCTTCCCCCTTGAACTGTTTTGCGCATACGGTTTTCCCATTGGATTATGTACTCCCTATGTAGTTGAGCATAGTTTGTTGTACTATTCCCTTGTCGACTAACATCATGCAAAGGGATAGAATTATTGCATTGTTCGGGGATGTTTTGATCCCAACCAAATTGTCGCATACACCTATTTGGAAGATGTCATTCCACCATTTCAAAGCAAATCATGGGAGCAATTACATACCATTCCTCTTGGTTCTCCAAGCATCTAGGCGATACATGTTGGAGGACATTTTGTGTGTATGGTACCCAAACAAACTCCGACTCAACCATTCTATCAAAAAGGTCCCTCAACACGCTTAGCCCTAGCCTATGGTCTTTAAATGAACGTGCTATCCTAAGCCATTTACATCCCAAAGGATCAACTCCCGCCCTCATTTGCGACCCTAGTGGATAATCAACTCCTACCACCATAGGTACCTTAGACCGTTTAATAACCGGGCGAGCAATTGGAATCCTTTCCCAACTCCAAAGTTGCAACAAGAGGAGTGGCCCTGCAATTTGCAAAACATCTTTTTTCGTAGCCTTACATAGGTTACGATAAAGACATGCTAGTACCCCACTACCCCAACTAAACTCATCTAACTTGGTCAAATCAGATAAAAGTGGGAGGTAAAGCAAACTTGCTAAATTTCCTGTCTTGTCCGGAAACAACACCGCACCAAACAAATAGAGCAAATATGCTCTCACATATTGATGCAACGTCTCTTCATTCGCATCTTGGGGTAGGTTTTGATAGTTTTGATGTAGCCATTTAAGTTTCAATTTACCACCCTTCAACCATTCACTTGACGGCCTACGGCCAAAAAATTGCTCACATAATAAACCCCATGGATGCTCACTAAGTCCCGTAACGGCTTTACCGGTTATTTGTAGCCCCAACAAGATTTGCACGTCTTGTAAAGTGACGGTGGTTTCCCCAAAAGGCATGTGGAAGGTATGTGTTTCTTGCCTCCACCGCTCAACCAAAGCGGTGATCAAGTCATTGTCTATGGGCACATAACAAAGCCTTGATGCTCCATTAAATTGGGTATTGCTTACGGTCTAGCACGGGACCCCGAACTACAAATGTGGATAGAACCTTCATGTGAGTTCTACAAGTGAGTGGTGGACATTCCTTCAATAAAATTATTTGAAATATTAGAAATATGGACTAATGGTAAGTAATATTTTATGAAAGCAATATGTAATGGTATTTATTACCTTGCCATCCCAAATAGCGGTGCTTCTATGACTTTCTTGAAGATGTAAAATCCTGGGGTCATAAGGTCCGGGATCCATAATCTACAAAACAAACGATAGGCACCAAAAGCACGAAACAAAGAAATTGATATTGAAAAAGTTACTTAATAATTCCAAGTTTAATACAAAAGGTAACACAAAAGTAACTAGAAATAATACAATAAGGTAACTAGAAAAAATCCGAAGTTCAAATTGTAAAAATAGAAAAGTAACTAGAAATAATACATCACATTGTTACAAAGTTCAAATCCGAAGCAGACGAGGAACTAGCTTTCGATGGACAACCGCGTTTGTTATGACCCTCTACACGACATATGATACATGTCACCGTTGAGCGCGAATCCATTTCATTGTGGATTCTCAAAGATTTAGGCCGCCCTCCACCTCTCTTCAATTCAGGGTTAGGCACTAGTTTCTTACCAACCCAAGGAGCCCAATTAGCTTCATCGGAAACTGGGTGAAAAATTGGACGATATGAACCATATAACTCACCACAAGAATAGAAGGGATCAACATATTGGTCACTACTTATACCAAAAGACCGGCATACCGCCATCACATGTGAACAAGGGTAGTGGTAAATTTGCCACTTGTTGCAAGTACAAGTTTTTTCAGAAAGGTGAACCGTATGTGAATGTTGAGCATCAGTTGTTAGCCTATTACCACGTCCGGTGACAACTCCATAAAGTCCGGTTTGATGATAAAAAATAGTGACGGTATGATGTGCCGCTAGATCAATGTTTTATTGAAGTTTCTTTTGCACCTTTTCAGACCATGTGTAACCTAATAACATCCTATCATTTGCATTCCCACGCCTCTCAACAAAATAAGAATTAAGGCGGAAGAAGGTTGCCTTCACAAGAGCGGTTATTGGCAAAAACCGAACACGTTTCAAAACACCGTTAAAACATTCGGAATTATTAGTAGTTTTAATACCATATCGATGTCCACCATCATGACATAAAGACCATTTGCTAGGTGGAATGCTCTCAAGTAAAGCTTTTGCACTAGGGTTCATTTCTCCAATTTTGGCCATCCCTCTATTAAATCTTTTCAATTGTTTTGCACCAGCGGTTGAAAGATAAGCTAGCTTTACTTCGCTACTTTTGAATTTCGTGTTAATGTTTGACACATGATGTCTAATACAATATCTATGATATGCATGTGGTTCCACCCAATCAACATTATTCATTGCCCGCATAATACCAACATGTCTATCAGAGATAACACATAGGCCCTCTCTTCTAGTGACTAAACGTCTAATGCAACCCATAAACCATCCCCAAGTATCTATACTTTCACAATCAACAATGTCAAATGCTAATGGAAAGATTTGGTCATTGGCATCAACTCCAATGGCAATCAAAAGGACCCCTCTATATTTTCCATACAAATGAGTTCCATCGGTTGTTATAAGTGGCCTACAATGCTCAAAACCCCTAATAGAAGGTCCAAATGCCCAAAAAACACGATCAAATTGCTCCTCGTTTTCATTTCCTGTCCTTTTATTCCCAAATTCAACAACAGTACCCGGATTTGCCTCTTGCAAAACACAAAAGTATCGAGGGAGGTACGCGTATGACTTCTCCCAATCACCATACAAATCTGCCATAGCACGTTGTTTTGCATGCCATATTTTCATGTAAGAAGGTGTGAAATTGAATTGAGTGGTCATTGAGGCTCTAAGTAAAGAAATTTTAGCTCCCCAATCTGCTTCAACAAGTGTCCTTATGTGTTTGGCAATGAAGGATTTATTTAAGTTAGGATGATCAATGGGAGGAGCATCAACAACACAAGAAGGTAAATGCGAACCTTTGTAAGTGACTATAGTAAAAGCATCTTTAGTGACATCTTTTTGAGACACTCTTAAAGTCCACGTGCAAGGAGTTGGCTTTCTACCACATTTGTATGTAACTGTACTAGATTTTGATTCCGCGGTTCGAAAAATTTGATTCCTCTCGATATGATATTGTCGGACAAATTGTGATAAAATAAGTTTGTTGTTAAACCTTTGACCAACACAAAATTCTCCACCTTTAACAAATTCAACATAAACCCCATCTATCCATCTATTAACAAATTGTTCGTTAATAGCATGAAGCCTAGTAAACTCCCCACTAGGAGCGGAAGGTGTAACAAGATCTTCACCATCATCCACCTCATTTATCAAAATATCATCCTCATTTTCTTCAAACTCACCCTCATTTAGATTTACATCATATTGATGTTGATCAACACTATTCGCTCTTAAAGAGACACAAAACATGGGATCCTCTCCCCTCATTACTTGACTTAGCATGTTTGTAAAAGTTAAATTACTTTCAACAGAGGAAGGATTAGGAACAGAATTAGATGGTTGGATTGGTGTCAAGTCAATAAACAAATCCATAGAGGCCGCATTTGAATGATATACACTAGCCCATAACGCCCTTAAACCTCGGGCATTATCTAAAGACAACAATTTATACCCTTTTACACTAGGATACTTCATCTTAATTTTCAAAGCAAATTCACTACCATCAACCTCTAATTCATCACAAATTAAAGAACAAACTTCATTAAAACTTTGATTGCTACTAACAAACACAAAAAATTGTTCCCCACCTTTATAAGCTATATATATTCTCTCCTTCAACCATTATCTCACCATTACAATAACAACAAAAAGGGTAATTGATTTTCTTCATTTCAATTTTTCCACAACTAAGCAATTGATTAAAATAACCTAAGCAAAGATAAATAGCTATGAAATCAACTACTTAAACCAAAATTTACCTAATATGCAAAAGGGGGAAATACATATAATCAATTATAAATTGAAATCTAATTGCAATGAACAAGAGTTTCACAATAGTAAAGGAATGTCATTACCTTATAGTGTGGTTGAAAGAAATGAAGGAGTGATTTGGGTGGATTGGGATTAGAGAGTGAGAAATTCGATTTTTAGGGTTTGAGGTTTTGGGTTTTTTTTTCTAATATTGTCGAGTAAATGAATGGGGAAATGGGGGCGGCCTTGTTTTCTAATATGTGCTGTAGTATCTCGCTATGCGGGTCAGCGAGAAGCTGTTGGTTTCACTAGCATCTCGCTATGCGGGTGAGCGAGAAGATACTGAAGGCCAATATTAGATTGGAAGAAGGTTTTCTCATTTGACGCTGAAGCATCTCGCTATCCGGGAGAGCGAGATGTATTAAAATTTTAAAAAAAAATAAAAAGGCGGAAATTGATGACGTGGACCCATTTTTGGTAAATAGTTTCAAACGCGCCTTATTTTGGTAAATAGTTATAAGATGAGCCCTACTTTGGCAAAAAAATTCAACCAAACTACTCTTCAATCTTCAGAAATCTAATTGACCAACTTGTTTACCAGGTCAACCCCCGTGGGGTCACCACATTGCACAAGTAATCTACCCCCAAGTCCACACACGACTAGACCTATGAAACGGGTCGGGTCGGGACATAAAAAGAAGAACCAAAATAAAGAGGGAGAAAAAACAAAAGTCGAAAAAGCATTGAAATTGAAATTGAAATTGAAACAAAAGTATAGAACAAGACAAGACTCTTGTTGCTTAAGACTATGTTTATCCACAGACCCAATACAAGTCTTAGCAACAGTAAAATATTATTATTCTATCTTTAAGACTCATCTCAGACTATTGTATTTCTTAAACATTATCCCTCAGACTCATCAAAAGTCTCAATAATAATATGTAGGACCCGTTTAATCCACATTTTAGATTTACAAAACACTATTCACGGATCTCAAGTTGGGTCTTGGATTTCCAAGACCCAACTTAAGACTTTGCTACAGTGATACCAACTTTATCCCTATTTTTACCAAAATCTTACCAAAGACTCAAGCTTAGAATCTTAGCTAAGACCCGTATAATCTTAGCCTAAGAGTTAAGTCTGTAAACTCTACATATGTACGACCTGTTAGTTGTAGTTACAGAGTTACAGTAAGGCGATAGTGATAGAGAGAGAGAGAGTGATGGAATTGAACGACGATGAATGGGAATTGAATTTAACTGCTGATCAACTTGATTCTCTTGAACGCGACGCTCTCCGCCAAATTTCTCAACGTAATTCCTCTTCTTCTTCTTCTTCTTCAATTCCGCCATTTCCTCATTCAACCAACATTCACAACACTATTCGCCCTCAAGTATGTTTCTTTCTTTATTTAATTCATTCAATGATCATTTTTAATTTCTTAATTTTGCTGAAATGCTTCGTTTCTCGGTTTTCTTTCTTTGATTAATTGATTCAATTATTATTCAATTATGCTTGTTATACATTGATGATTTTGTGTGGCGTTTTTGTGTTTTTAGTTAATTACTGTATTACATTTGGTTTTAGCAGTCATTCAATGTGATTTTCGAGGCAATTGACATTTTCTATCTTTCGGAAACAGTCTATTGTTGCAACCTAAACCCGCAATTTGCAGGAGCACTTGTGGCAGTTAGGCAATTTTATTATTCTTGTTGTTGGTTTCGCCGAGGTTAGGAAATTGTTGCAAGTAAATACTACTTTGGACGACTGAGGGTTTTCTGTGTACAACTACAGAACTAATTTTCCTTTGTAGTGACGGGTCGTAGAATACTTTTGAGGTATAGAAATGGAAGGATTGATTGCTATGGTGCATTCGACACTTGTGGAATGATGTTTCAAGATTTCATTGTTCATGAAGTCTTTGTGACGTATAGAGGATTACATTTGCCAGGTTTATTTAGTATTTAATGTGGATCTTTCTTTTGAGAAATTTAGTATTTAATGATGAGAAGGTTCTATAGAATATGAAAGCCATCCCATCCTCAAAGTTATCTTGATCGGGTTTTAGAAGATGGATACTTGTGAATCAAAGTTTGAGGTACTTCGATGTGTGTTACCAACTCGGAGTATTGTAGTGTTATCTGAATCAAAGTTTGAGGTTCTTCGATGTGTTTTACTTGCTTTAACATATTGTTAAAAAGACGAAATGATGATATGCGCACAGCATACCTTTGAAGTTTGAACACCTTGTATGCGGGTCGTGAAAAAAGAGAGGTATTATTAGAATTGCCTCCAGTTAATCCCTTTGTTTCTCTACAGAACGCCTATACCAATATTTGTTTGAAGTGTGTACAAAAAAAACCTTGTCAAAGTATGTTTCTAGTTTTACCTTCTCCCCCACTTCCATATCACTAATTTAACAACGATTGATGTACTCTTAATTTCAAAAATGAGATCTTAGAACGCAGTTTGGGTGTTATGAGGTACTCATCAAAGTCCGCTTTTTTAATCAAGGAATATGGCTGTGACTGTCATACGTGGAAAAGTAGTCGTTGGAGAGAGCAACTCTGTAACGGTCATACGTGGAAAAGTAGTCGTTGGAGAGAGCAGCTCTAAATTGGCATACCATGTTCAACTTTACTGTGCATAGAACTAATCTATGTTTTACCACGTGCAAAAGTTGAAACTTATGGTATACTGTGCAATATCCTTTTCACGACAGTAAATCATCCAGTCATTATTTATTGAGGATTACTGTAATTTAATTTAGTATACTATGAGTGCACACTTAATATTATGATGGTACCTAATGCACCATGGCAAAGTGAGCTATACCATGTCGAATTTGCAGTGTATAATGCCACCACATGAAATTTCATCGTTCTTTATCCATTGCCTTTATTGTCTGGAGATTTTTCATTTTGGTCCAGGTAGATGCTCCTCTAGGGTCCAGAGTCTTGCCATCATCCGTCATACCAAAAGTAGCTGGTACGCCCTTGCATATATCGCACTTCTATTTTTCTGAGTTACATAGATGTTTTGATGCAATCTTTTATTTCTTTGTTAATTGGCGGATTTAAGATTAAAGATTGAAGTTTTTTATTAAAGTTGAGTGTCCGTACTTACTATATAAGTTAAGTGAAAAAGATGATGGAAAGGTCCTGAAAGGCTGAGAAAGGATAGATGCAAATACAAGCTCCATAACTAGTTTTGGTTTTGAAAGCCGATAACCTAGTCTTTCAAGTAAAGCGCTTCATTTAAAATTTGTATGTAATGACAAGTGTGAAAAGCAATAGGAAGAGGAGACATTTCAAACTTCCCAGAGAAAATTGCACCAGTATCGTGATTGTTAGTAGAATCCTTGGTCTTTTTAAAAAAGGTTCGTAGAATGGAGATGCATATTGTTTGCAAGCTACGTGGCTTAAACATGCGCTTATTATTTCTGATGTCTGCATAGACGATTCATCTAAGGAGGGCCCAAAGCAGACTTTGAAGTTCTTTCTTCATGCTACTGGAAACATAGCTGCCAGATTCCCATATGACCAGGTATTCTCTATTTGCTCGTGTATCATATTTGCTTCCTGTTTGAAAGTTGTCTTTTCTGAAAGTACCTATGTTTTTTGTTAAACCAGGTTCTTGTAAATACTATCAAGAAGATCCCCAAGGCTACGTGGAATGCAAAAGAAAGGTTTGCTCCTATCTCTATGTAGCTGCTGTTGTCACTATCAAACTAGCTTCTGCTACCTTAGTTGTGTAGTATGGTACTGAAATGGCAGGCTGTGGATCTTCCCGCTGTCTTCCTTATCATCTGCTGAAGATATTATTAAGGAAACTCGCAATCCAAGAATCGAGGTAAAATGTTTCTTTTTGTCTGACACTTTCATTGAAAGCCTATGTTATAGATGCTTTGCTCTTTCTTTATAGTCTAGTCCTCGGTCTTCCTACGAACTTCCAATCTATAAAATCTTTGATTAGTAGGTATGGACCATATGAACTTGAACATGTTAGACATTATGCTATTGGCATTTATAGGCTGTCCAGGATGTTGTACATTATGTTTTATGTTCTGACTCCTAGGTAGAAAATTTGGATCCCCTGGTTCGGCGAGCTATAGCTGCTGCTACTGCTGTTCCAGATCTTCGAGGTGAATAATAAAAACCGTGGTTTTATGTAACATGCTCTTTTGTCTCTATTGAAACCAATTGTTGTATGATGGGATTCTGTTTAAATAAATAAATCTTAAAACTTATCCGATTTAACCAACTATGGAAAGCTGTTTGGTTATCAAAATTCGTATTTGACCAGCCGTGGCTTTTTCTTAATTGTGCATACAGCCAGAGATTTATTTTAGACAATGGATTATACATTTGTTGTACTCCTTTCATACTTTTTCTCTTTCCAATTCTCCCTACACGCTTTTTAAGAAAGTGTCAAAATGACACTCCTACCCCACTTCCCTTACAAACACGAGTCACCACATTTACCACCCTTCACCTGTCCCTCTTTGCTCCCTTTAAATCTCTGATCCCACCTCCTAGCCACCACCACCACCTACAACCCTGCATCAACCACCAACTATCTAAACCCCAATTACCCTCCAGCCACGCAGACCTTGACCACACACAACCACCCACGCTCTAAACCACCACCACTTCTGACCACCCACACACGAATGCTGCACGACCCACCACGAAATGCCACTACCCACCGCGAAACACACCACTATCACCGTGAAGCCACCATTATTGATGCTGAACCACCACCGCCATGACAAAATCCATTGGTTACCACCACAAAATCCACCACCATCATGAAACCATCACGAGATCCATCATTACCATCAGGAAACCACCACTACTGACCACAAAATCCACCAATACCACCATCACGAACCATCACTATCAACCATGAAACTATGACAACCTTTCGAAACCACTCGTCAAATCCGCAAAACACACCACTATCACCATGAAGCCACCACTACTGCTGCGGAACCACCACCACCATGACAAAATCCATTTGTTACCACCACAAAATCCACCATCATAAAACCACCACAAGATCCATCATTACCATCAGGAAACCACAACTACTCACCACAAAATCCACCAATACTCTGTACTTGCTAGTTTTAGAAAGAATGAGAAGTGAGAAGAAAAAAAACCTCCTAAAAAGGAATACGCAACGATAGTAGAAGTTTGGAGGGTACATTTTTTAAGGAAATTAAGAATGAGGTGATTTACTTAAGCATGAGGTGATCTACTTTTACCACTTTCTTTTGCTCTAGTCAGCTACTAATATTGAACAGAAATTAAGAATGAGGTGATTTACTTAAGCATTACAAAATGAAGATGATGGCTGATCTAAGATATGTGTAGGGGTGACTGAAAGGAACATAGGTCTAATTGGGATTGATGAAGAATCGTTGGATAGAGCTGACTGAAGAGATGTTGTTTACATGGATAAATGTATTTGACTATGTACATTGTTTCTCATTTTATTCGTTTGCTTTCTGTTTCAAGCCTGAAGATTCATCGTGAACATTGAAGTAGTGCACAGAGTTTGCTAGTTCGTAGAGAATAAAAAATGCTTATGCAAATGCTTTGTCTTTTATGTTCACATGCTTAACTAGATACCTTTTTGCTCTTTTAAAAACATTTGCAGCATCTTACTGAGTTTATTATCTTAAAGATCACTATGACAGGATCCCTAAGGATATTGAATCAAAACTTCTAGCATTCCAGCGGGATGGTGTCAGGTATCTTCCAACAAACTTTTTTGATAATTCTAATGTTTTTTTATACACATTGTTTGGATGAAGAGATTTGAAGGAGAGGGAGCAAGAGGTATGCACTATCTCTGGTTTGGACATGAAAATGGGGGGATCCATTTTCTCTCCTAATTCGATGCTCGCTGGCTTGAACAAGTATCCAATATGCTACAATCAAATCAAAATCCTTCCAACATAGAAAATATTTGGAGAGAAGACACTCTTGCTCCATTTGCCGTCCCCTCCCCAATTCCTTCCTTTGTCTTCCCTCTATCCCTCCTAATATCCTATCCAACCAATGCAAGATTACCTTAACGGCTTAAGTTTGTATGATTTTTTTAAAACAAATTCTCTTGTGACCCTGTTTATCACTTTCTTGTAAGTCAGTGTTATGATCAGGAGCTATGTCTGGTGCTTACTGTTTATGTTATTAGGTTTGTGTTGCAGCATGGAGGGCGTGCCCTTGTGGCTGATGAAATGGGTTTGGGTAAGACTTTGCAGGTAACAGACTGCAGGTTTCAAGTTGTCTCTTTGTAAGCTGATGATTTGGAGTAGTTAGTTAGACAGTTTAAAGTACAGATATTTTTTAATGTAAAATAGCTTTTTGCTTGCTTTGCTTTGAGAATGGAAAGATGTGTTTCAAATCTCAATTAAAAATCTAAACCTTAGCATAAAAATAAGAATTACACTCTTTTATGGTAAATAATTGGTAATCAGCTCAAAACTATGAGTTAGTATAAAATATAAACCTTTTATTAGCTTAGGGGTGAATGTGTGGCCACACAAGGATAGGTTGCGGAATGAGGTGGTCCACGAGAAAGTAGGTGTTGCATCGATTGAAGATAAGATGAGGGGAAACCATTTGAGGTGGTTTGGTCATGCGCAGCGGAGAGCACCGGAGGCACTGGTGTGGAGAATTGAGAGTTGGGGAGTGGATAATATTGTTAGAGGAATAAACATGGATTATAAAAAGCGATATGAGTGTTTTGGGAATTAGTGAGAGTATGGCGAGGTAAACGGTATTGTGGATAGAAAAAATATATGTTGAAGATCTAGTTTGAGTTTTTAGATTTTTACTTGCCCTTTATCATTTTTACTTAAAGATTATTTATTTATTTCTATAAAAAAATTGATTTACAAGTACTGGTTGACACTGGCAAAATGTCACATACACCTAATCTCCCCTTACCTGGTAACGATTAGCCTTTGAGGCATTGAGGTAATGGTGTTGCCGTGTTGTCTTTTTTGTGCAGGCGATTGCTGTAGCCACTTGTGTCAGGGAAGCATGGCCAGTTTTGGTGCTTACGCCTTCTTCACTACGATTGCATTGGGCTTCTGTGAGTATACTAACTCTCTCTATTGTCGTAATGGTCTTATCCTACGGTGTGCATCCTTGGAACCCTTTTCTTTTCCTCCATAAACTTATGGTTTCATACTTATTCTGGCAGATGATTCAGGAATGGTTAAAGATTCCTCCATCAGATATTGTTGTATGTACCTCTTTCTTATTACATATTTGTTACGATCTTATCATATCCTGGCGACGAAAACTCGCCTGTAGACTGCTTGTACGTATGTATACAATGTATGTGCTTATACACGTAGGAATTGGATGACTGGATGCTTGGATTGTTTACTTAATTGCATTTGTTTGAGTGAAAGCTTCTCTGTAGTGTTTATATTCATGTCTCACGTTATTGTTTTGTGGACATCATGTTGGCTCACATAGATTTGATGATTTATTTGATTTGTGCGCTCTCTTTTTTGTTCTTATGTTTTTGTATGTTCTTCTTGGAGTATGGGACTTAGTTGCAAGCTTTTGTAATCTCCTTAGTTTACTTTGCAGGTAGTATTATCACAGTGGGGTGGATCAAATAGAGCTGGTTTTTCTGTTGTATCCTCAACGAAAGGGGTAGCTCGTCTTGATGGCCTGTTTAACATCATTTCCTATGATACTGTTTCAAAATTACAAGGAACGCTGATGTCATCACAATTCAAGGCAAGTGTTTTCCTGACTGAATTTTCTGGATGGTTTAAATATGACATGTTAAGTCTTTAGTTCATCCGCTATCATCTAACTCCCCTTAAAAAAGAGGAACTTATCCACGTATGGTTTCTACCTCTGTGTTTTACATTCTCTCGTTTTTTTTTTCCAGATGTGTGAGTTATAAACATTTATTGATGTTGGTTGTCCCTTCATTCGCCATGTCATCTACTCATCTGACATTCTATCTTCAATGTCTCTGTTTGGCAGTATAGCATCTATGCTTAGTTTGAACAAGCATACCTCTAGGCTCTAGCACACTTAAAATGGAGGCTCAATGAAGCACTAGCTTAAACGTCTCGGTGCATCTTAAGTGTGTCTTGTAGATTAGGCACGCATAGCGAGGAACACTGCTATTAAGCTATTCTTTTTCCACCTTTTTTTTTTAAAATATGCCCTTCTTTTTCCCAAATTATCCTCAGCTTTTCTTTCTTTACGTATTATCCCTCTCAAAAATCCAAAAAGGTACTGTTCAGCAAAGTTTTATTAGTCAAAATCAATGCGCTTCGTGTCTGTAAGGCACACCCTTCAACTCACGCCTCATGCCTTTAAACTAAGGATCTATGGACTGTATCTATATTTCTGAATTCTGGCTTGGTATGCGGTCCTCTATATGTTATTTTGGCTGTGCTTGATGCTTGATTTCTGAAGAACAAAATTAGCTTCTCAAAAAAAGTACAGACAAAGTGCAGGTGATATTTATTATCCATTCGAGGGAAAATAGGTGAAATTCACATGTCCTACCACTGTATACTTTTCTGGTACAGCATTCCAACATACTCATTGAAACTGTGTATCTAATGTGATAACCCTAAGGCTAACTATCTGCCAATAAGAGCCCTTCCACCTCCTAATCTCTACAATTAATTACTTCCAAAAATATCTCTACAATTTCTTCCACTAACAGCTTAAACTATTTACCTTTTCAGCTGACCAAAGTAATGAGCAAGACTTCTTACTCTCATTCATGGGGCAAACCAAACTAGCACGTATCACCTAAAAGTTTGGGAAATTTGACAAAATAAATTCATTGCTGGCAATTCTCAGCAGCAGATTACACTATTACAGAGGCACCATTTATTCGCAAGGGCAATGTGCCTCTTGCATACTTTGTCAATTGTGTGAGGGGATCTCGTCTAGAAAAGCAGCAAACAGCTGACGCCATGCTGCATCCTCCCAGATTCATTTATGCCTGTGTACTATACCTGACTTTTTAAATCTGAACATTACTACCATATCTGTAAAAATGCAGCAAAAACTAGTTCGGTTAATATGACCGGTTTAAAATACATAGCCGCGCACGTAAGCAGGCTCGAAGCAATGATGCTTCAAGATTCAAGTTATGTCTTGTCCATGGCTTCCAGATATGCTCGTCAGTCGTAATCGGTATCAGGTTTCCATAGCCATTTTAAGTTTACCAGATCAGCACCTTATTCATCACTTGAAGTCTGCGTTGCTCCAAGCTGAAAATTTGAAATAGATCATCTCCCTCTTCTCAGTCAAACAATCCCGTTAAAACTCTTTGGGAGCAGCTTAAATTTTAGTGAAAATTGTTGGGAGAAACAGCAGAAGGCCACCATAAATGCAGCTTCACTGTGCCGTAGTCAGTGAATTTGTAGCCCAGCAGTATGAATATGTATATAGTATATTTGATATTTCTCGACAGAATTCCACATGTTCTAGCTGAGATTCAAGAAGAAAATGTTGACTTTGAAGTTTGAAATATTGCGAATCTTTTGATGCATTTGCTGCTGAATATTACTCGCCAGCCTTATAAACCGATGTATATGGTCATCAGCCACCTCATATTGCTTCACGTAGCTATAATTCCTGACTCGCCTAGAGAAGTCATTTAGATTGTCGTTGCCAATTAACTCTTTCTAATACCTATCAGATCTACATAATCTGTAAGGGAATCAATGTGGAATTGTGTAATGTAAATGGGTTTCTATTCTGGCATTATCTGTGATTGAGTGCTGGTGCTTAACTTGTTTGTTGTTTCACTGTTTCCCGAATCAATTGTGTTGTGTCTTTTAACAAGTTATGGTCTTTACAGGCAAGAACTGCAATTGTCTGAATACTGAAAGAACTGATGGAAATTGCTTTTCCTTTGCAGGTCGTCATTGCAGACGAGTCACATTACTTGAAGAATGCTCAAGCAAAAAGGACGGCCGCCACGCTACCAGTTTTAGCGGTCTCTCTTCCTCTCTGAAGGAATTTGTTAACATGCATCATTCTGTTGTTCAATACTTTGTTCCTCACAATTTTTCCAATTGTGAATTTCTTTGTTTACATTTTCAGAAAGCCCAGTATGTAATGTTACTTAGTGGCACTCCTGCTTTATCAAGGCCTATTGAGTTATTCAAGCAGGTTGGCTTTTGTTTTGCTGACCCATGTTCTATCTTTGTTTCTGTCTTTGCTTCATTTCATGTTTTTTTTGGCTTTATTTTTTTGGTGCAGCTAGAAGCCTTGTATCCTGATGTATACAAGAATGTACATGAATATGGTAGTCGATACTGTAGGGGTGTAAGTTATCTCATTTGTCGCTGAACTCTGTTTTAGCATCCACAATTACTCTCTCCTGTTATTGATGAGCAACTTCTTAAATTTCTCGACTTTGTAGGGTGTATTTGGACAATACCAAGGGGCAAGTAATCATGAAGAATTGCACAATTTGATTAAAGCAACACTGATGATACGCAGACTTAAGAAAGATGTTCTTTCTGAGCTCCCTGTAAAACGTAGGCAACAGGTAATGCTGCACCGCTGTTCGAGTCTCTGTTACACCTTGTCTTCTAAGGCTTTTTAAGATATCTGTGTTGCTGCTTCTTCTATGTGGTTAGGCACCCTTGCAGAAAATTGTTATGCGGAATATTTGTTGTTTTCATTTCTTACATCTGGCTGTTGCTAATGTGGCAAAGCAGAATTGTTAATTGTTTGATCAGTAGCTTGGTGCTCATGAAATGGTCAAAATTTATGGTGCTTCATACTTAAGGTTATCACTTTTTGGATGACAAATTACGTGTTTGATACAAAATTAATACATTGTTACCTATAGATTTATATTAATGGCCGCTCCATGTTCATGGATATTAAGTTTTTTTTAAGACAATGATACAACAACAAAAAAAAATCATTGTTTTCTATATATTTTTTTAATGGCTGCTCCATGTTCGTGTATATTAAGTTTTCGAAGACGATCTCTGGCCAAGACTAGAATATAACGAAAAAAAACCAATAACATAAATGGATAAGGAATGCACCAAGGGATGATGCATGCTGTTTGGACACATCATGCTAGATTTCTTGTTTTAAGTCAGACGTAAAAATGTGTTTTGGGTTCTCCTTTTTCCGATGGTTGGTTCCGCTCCTTCAGCAACTCACCTTCTGACATTTGCTGCGACTATCAGGTGTTTCTGGATCTGACGGAGAAGGACCTGAGGCAAATCAAAACACTTTTTCTTGAGGTGATACTTTTTCTTGAAGTGTTTCTGGATCTTCATTTTCTTAGTTGTTTGTTATGATCAGTAACTCTTACTCCATATATATGTTCATATGCTTAGTTGTTTGTTATGATCCAGATAATTAAAGGTATTAAGTTTTATGAGACTATATTCTATGTTGTCATACTTAAAGAGGGAGATCTACATATTTTTCACCTTATCTCTATACCTTATCCCCCTTTGCTTTCTGTTTATGCTCTTTTCTCCCTTCCATTTGTTAGTACAAACTACGGTCTCACAACTCTGTATAATGGGTTCATGTCAAATTCTTTGAGACTATGGGTTTGTCGTTGTTTCAGCGATGAGCCATCGTATTTTCATACAGGAAAACCTTAAATTTTGCTGGCTAAGTAAATTTTACTTCCTGTCATGCGTATGATTTCTTCAATATCTTCTCTCTGAAAAGTTTTAATAACCAGGAGCAAAAAATTTCTGATGTTTCTTTTCGTAGTTAGGTGTGCTGAAAGACAGGATAAAGGCTAGCAAATCAAAGGATGAGCATGAGTCTCTTAAGTTTTCTGAAAAGAGCCTCATTAATAAGGTATAATTGGTCTCTACTTTGCAGCTTGCTTGCTTGTGTGCACAACATTGTATTGAATTTCATACCGATACTCTCTTGAACAACTGTTTGTCTTTTTCCCTCTCCTCTCTACTTCACTCCAGATATATAATGATTCTGCAGAAGCTAAGATTCCGGCTGTTCTGGAGTATCTGAGTACAGTTATTGAGGTACGTCTTAGATGTTAATATGTTATGTTTATACTTTAGATTATTAAGTATCTATCTTACTCAGATTCGACTACAACTGTTGGACCTGACATGGCGCACATTTATTTTGTAAATAAAATCTTCATGTTTTGAGTTAAAATGAAGTGTCAAAGTGTCGTGTTGTGTCGGAAAGTCGGGCATGTGACATGCAGTCTGTAACCAAGTTGAAGGTTCAAAGTAACCTGGGGGTCGTTTGGTTGATGCGGGAATTGCAAGATCGTGTGAAATACAAAATCATGGGAAATAAACTCCCTCATCCAATTCATGGGAATTTCCCAAAATTGTTTGGTTGCCAATGTGGGAATTTACTTCCACATGAATTTCAACTTACCAAAGGGTATTGGTAAGCAACTTCCTACATTTTTGTAGGAAGTCAGTTCCATGGGAAGTGCAACTTCCCCCATTTTTACAAAAAAAGTGGTAACCAAACAACTTCTTTTTTTTTACTTCCCATGTTTTTCCAAGGGCAACCAAACAACCCCAAGGTGGCATACACCTCACTCCCCCTTACCCCGCAATTTGCGGGAGCTCTTGAGGCACTAGGGTAATGTTGTTTAGTGAAGTATGGATAAGTTGTCACTTTTTATTTCTTTCTAACAATTTTTGAAGGTTTATTTGCCTTCTCTATATTTGTCGTCTTTGTACTTTCAATTCATTGGTAAAAGACTTTTCTTAACCTCCAATTTCAAGTTATACTGATCCCTCGCACGCCTTCTTTTGGCTATCTTATTTCTTCCTCATCCATTTCCTTAACAGTCATCACCACATTTAAGATCTGAGTAAGACCACCTCCGTTCCTTGTGCTACTTTATGCTGATAGTCTTTTCAAGATGCTGTCTAGTATGAGATCTGATGTATCGTACTATAGTATTGCCTTCACTTTATTGATGAGAGTTTGGCTGTATGATTATCTTGTTGGAGTTTTCTTAGTCTTGAATTTGAAAATACTTCTCATCTGACTGAGCTCTTCTTCCGAACTGAAACGTTGTAGGCTGGATGTAAATTTCTAATATTCGCACATCATCAACCCATGATTGAAGCGATACATCAGTTCCTCCAGGTTAGACTTGTCATTTTTGCTTAATTTCTTCTAGTCTGACATAATCTGACTTCTCAGTTTCAAATGACAACAGAAGAAAAAGGTTGGCTGCATCCGTATTGATGGCAATACGCCTGCGGCGTCAAGACAAGGTTTTGTAACAGATTTTCAGGAAAAAGACACGATCAGAGCCGCTGTTGTATGATCATCAATCCTATAGTTGTTTCAGCTATTCAGCATCAGTTACTGTATTAAGCTCATTCCAGAATTTTATTGAAAAAAATAATCTCCTCATGTATTTCTTTTGTCTTGCGCTGGGGCTGAAAATTTTACTATCTGTAGCTTTCAATCAGAGCTGGAGGAGTGGGTCTAACTTTAACAGCTGCAAGCACAGTTATCTTTGCGGAGTTGTCTTGGACCCCTGGTGATTTGATACAGGCAGAAGATCGTGCTCATAGAATTGGTCAGGTAATTTGTGAACTTCAGACATATTCATAAATTCACATATGAAACCATCTCATAAGAATTATGGTGTGACGTTATATAGCTATTCTGTTTCATAGAAGACTAATTGGGACATTTTAGCGCATCTCTAACAAGGTTAACGTTCCATTACGCAACGTATTTTTTTGGGTATTTTACTTGATGACACAGTTGATGATATCATCTGGTATATATTTGTGTTTTTGTTTTTTTTGTTAGGTATCGTCTGTCAATGTCTACTACCTGATAGCAAACGACACAGTTGATGACATTATTTGGTATACTTTTTTGGCCTCTCTCAATTCCTGGTTTTCATAATAAGGTGACTCAAGAAATGGTTTAGGTGATTATGTAATGCTGTTTTAATGAAGTCCTTTTTTTCTTCTCTAATATGCAGGGATGTTGTCCATCGCAAATTAGAGAATCTGGGACAGGTTATTTTTGCTTATCGTTTCTTGAATTGCTGCTGCTGTTCCTTTTGGTACTTTCATAATCTTCGAATTGTTGTTGTAACTTAGGTTCTGGACGGAGAAGAGAATAAGATGGAAGTTACAGACGACCATCCGAAATATAGCCCTATGAAACGGAAAGCCACAGAACCCTCGGGTAGCCAGTCTAATTGTAGCCCTGGAAAGCAGACAACGATCGACTTCTACATGAAACGCTGCAGTAGCACCGACCATGCCAGTGTTGAGCCAAGACTGAAATAACATCCGACATTTCACTAGCTAGAGGTGCACTCTGCTGTATATATACAGATACAACGGGATCCTTAAGTAGTTTAACTAGTTTATCAGAATCACCATGTCTACTCTTAGTTCCATGAAAAAACGGAACTAGTTACAGCCTATATGGTGCCATGGTCTCGCCGTGGGAAATTGTTGGCTTATGAATCTCAAAATTATGAGGTCATCTAGGACACGCTATTGCCTATTGGCATGAAATGTATCGAAAAATAGGAAGAGTGATTGTTTTTGAGTAGTACATGGCACGTATGCTATGCTTACCTGAGTCCTACTCCGAATGTAGCTCAAAACAGCTTATCATTGCGTCTTGCAGGGTTGAAGATTTGATAGAGCAGTAAGTTAGATAAACATATCAGGTAATGGTAGCGTTAGTGATCTTAGCCTAGGGTGAAATAATATCTAAATTTCCCATATGTAAACGCGCCTTTTACTCTTAATTTAAGTATCTTTGATGGCACATCCCCACGAAATTTCGACATTGGCAACCCAATGCCCGATATTCAATTGGATGGTGAGATGCTATATAGATCACATGTAACATACAACGGCTCGCGAACTCTTAAGCACCGGAAGGCTAACAAACTCTGACACAGTAGATGGCTTGCGAGCTGGTTAGCAAGAGTTTAGGTGACAAGCTGATAAATAAATTAATAACACTAGACAGCCTAAATGGACCTTGTAGGGGTCATTCCTCATGTTCAACACAACCTCAATTCCGTTCCAATTTAGCTACCGAACTGATTCTAACATAGTTTCAAGATAACACGAGTCACGAGATACGGAGTATATCGCTAACTCATATCCACCTGCAACATAGCAGCCTTTTTGGACTATGGTGCATCGCATCACCCAAGACGCGTAAAATGGCAAATCGCAACACCCGAGCTGATCTCAATAGATGACTCGAAAGCAACACAGCTAGAACATACACAAATCCAAACCTATCTGCACTACCGAATGAGAACATTCTTTATACATTGATACACATTAACTTCAATAAATGCAAATGAGCAAGGAACTTGAATGCACTCACTTTGAATCCATGCATGTCATTCAGGGATTTTGACAAAGATCAAATCTGTAGGCTGTAGCGTTATAAGTATGAGCCTTGGATAATAAACTTAAACCTAAACACTCTTAAGACATTGTTAATGCCTATGCTACTTAGGCTCAGCTGCAAGTATCAGACATGGCAAGGTGCTGGAGTGTCGGATGCGCTTGTACTCCACGATACTTTCAATTTTTGGGTCTAAAATGAAGTGTGGAAGTGTCGTATCATGCTGGACATGCTACTAAAAGTGAAGTGTCGGAGTAACATAATACAGCCTGCCGATCACCAGCCCATGTATGCGTACACGACAACTGCTGCTTGAAGATCTCGGTCTACCTTGAATTGAGCATGAAAAAATCGTTTCACCTGCCACACCACCAATATAAACTGAGGCCCAGAAAGAGAGAACAGAAGGAAAGCAAATAAAAGTTTAAAGTGTGAGATTACCTCTCTGAAATTAAGTGATATTAGAAGACCTTTTAACTTCGTTTCTTCGGAGTCAAACATGACAATGTGACTAGGTAATGACCAATTTCTTGCAAAATCTGATGTAAATGCAAATGGGTCCAGCATAAAACGATCCGATTCATCTAGTACTCCGCTTTGTTCACTGGTTATGAAAAGAAGGGAAAAGTAAGTACGTTCATTGCGAAGAATAGCAGTCAAGGCGAAAAAAACGCTTCCTTTAAGCAGGAAATCATGACCAAAGTGCAATTGTTCGAACCTGGGTGTACAGTCCAAGAAGCGCATTGGTAGATTTTGGTGAAGAGCAGAATAATAAGGTGTAGCATGACAAGGTGTTAGAAAGAGGACACCTCTGACTTCGCCGTTTTGTGCTTCTTTGGAAAGATAGTGCATTACATCTTCAGTTCCTCTCTAGTAAACGATTGATAAGAACTGATTAAGATAAATGAGTCGAGAAATAGATTTTAAAATCTCATTTACACTATCCAAAAATTTTTATCTCCAAAGGCGGAATATAAGAGCCTCAGGCTGCTGGCTTTTTAGAGTCATCCATACAATTAAGTATAGAGTATATTAATTTGCACTTGCTCATTTACTTGCTTGCAACTACGTGCAAGTCTTGAAAGAGTTGTCTTTTTCATTCTCAAGAAAACACAACTCTAGCAGCATGAATAAGTAGTATAAATACTGCAATACTCGATTGATTAGCATCCACTTTGGCACTACCTATTCTAGTGAATACTTTCTTAGGCACCCCTTTCCCTAATCCAATTACTTCAAGCAGTCTACTCCTCTTTAGCGTTCTTGTTCTTCAATTTTCTAGGTATATTTAATGGAGCCCAAAACTCACTATTCTTTAACTTCAGACAATTATGGACTGCCGAAAAATGTAACACTAAGCCGTCGATACACTTCTTATATAATATGGAGTAAAAATTACGGTTAATTCAATTGTCGTTGTGATATGTCTAGAAACCACCTCTTTGGCTCTTTGTGTTCAATGTTCGACATAGGTCTAGGTAGCGTACATCTAACAAATTTTACCAAGCCACATACGGGAGCATGAGAGTATTAAATAAGGATCGCGACCCCGCATCATGACCTACTACAACCACATTTTAAGGCAGTTACTGCCGCATTTAAAACGCCAACATAATTCCCACATGTAATCTTGACATTCTAATGAAAAATCTAGTCAATGAAAATACCTGGTGAACCAAGCTCATATATAGGCCCATTGGAATATTGGTTGCTAGCAAGAAAAACACAGATAGTCGCAATTTTGACGGCAACCAACTATGTGCACTTGAGATCCTTTTGCCTTTACCAATCGGCAAACTTAGTTTTCTTAGAGAAGCAAGGGAGTATCCTGCGAACATCAATGCTACTGGAAGCACAGGAAAGATAAACCTATAGGGAAAAATGAGATTCACTCATTCAAGCTAAAACAAATGCTGAACAGGGAAAGACAGTGTGATATTTACATCAGTCCAACTTGGCTGCAAGTGTCGGGCACGACACATTGTCAGACACAACTATTTTGCGAAAAACTTTCAAATTTGTGGCTTAAATATTAGTGTTGAAGAGTGGTTCATGCCAGACACGCACCACACAACCAAAGAGTGTCAAAGTAGCATAGATCAATACATGAGTATGAACTTGAACTGTACCTGAATTCTTTGTGACCAAGAATACTGTAAACCCCTATAACCCATCCAATAAGACCAGAGAGCTTCCAATGCTTTGAATAAATTATTCCTGCCACAGAAAATGGCAAGAAAGTGAAAAGCATTACTGGGAAACCTTGAGTGAGGTACCAGTGCCACGGGTGAGTTCCATAATAGTCTCCACCAGAGGAGAAGAAGTTGAATCTTAGAAAATTAAAAGGCACAATGATCCAAGAGCCATACATCAAACGATCCAAAAGAGATGTGATTCCAAGCACTACAGTCCTGAAATGGAAAGTGATGGAAATAAGCTATTTGAAAGAGATTCAATTAAGAAATTTGAAGAGCATCATGAATATTACAAGAAGAGCCGATAACCATTTAGCCAAACACAGATTCTCAAGAAAATAAATATATTCAGCTCTACGTCTTAACAGAATGAGTGAAAGATTGCGTTACCATTTTACCGGTAAAGGTTTCATTTAGCTGGATTTCTGTACTAATCCCTGGTTTGGTTAGTAAGTTGGTTACGAGCCATCCATTTTCCCTCTTACAAGCTGAATTAAATTAGAAGCTTACATTATAGGAGTGTGGAAAATTTGGAAGCAAAACTTACGGTGTAGATGATACAGTTGCGTCCAACAATTGCGATCCATTTTCCCTCTTACAAGCCAAACTAAAATCCTTACCAATGATTCTCCCTCTTCTTTCCCCCTACAATTGTGTCTAGATAAACCATAAAAGGTAGTGTGCACTGACTCATTACGGTGTAGAGAAGAGCAGAATGATAGAATATGATTGAAATACCCAACACAAACTACATCCCAAACAAGCCAAAACAGGACCATCAAAAAGTCAATATACTGCAACCAGTAAACAGAACCGGGAGTGGCAATCTATGGCAACTGGCAAGTAGCAACAAAGAGAGCTATAGGACAAGGGAAAGGCGATGCAATAATGTATCACAAAGTAACAGACTATAATAAAAAGGATCGGTCGACTTAAGTAATTGGCCACTAACATTTTTTCTAAGGAACTGTTGAAATAACGAAATGGAGGCCTGTAATGATTTATTCTTCCTGAAAAGAACTCTACAGTGGAATTAGAAACACTTCTTCCTGGGGGGGGGGGGGGGATTCCTCTCCTGCATGTTAAACCATTTGCAACAAACTTCGACAAAAAAATAGTACTACGCCATGTCCAGGGCGAGTTAGATATATCGGTTTAGATCATGTTTAACATGAATAAGGAGATTAAGAGATTGCAGAGGAATACATGCAATAGTACCAACCCAATAGGAATCGTCTCAAGAAAGATGAACTTCAATTTGTCAGAAGCCATCCACAGCTCTAAAAAACCGACATACAACCATAAAATTGCGCTGGTTGGCCGAATTGCACATGCTAGTGCAGCAATAACCAAAGCTTTCTTTCTTGAACTTGGAGAGATTTGATCAGATCCGACTCTCATACAAGGCCAGTAATATAGGCTAATTACAGTAAGAACAGTCTCCAGGCTATTTGATAGAGTTCTTGTACAACAGAAAAACACAAACCAGTTTAAGAACTGGGAGAGTATCTATCTCAGGGTTAAGTACAGCCAATATAAACAAAGCATTTAGTATAGATGTTTATTTTCCATGTTGAATGGAATCGAAGGACTCACTACCCTACGTTTTGGAACATTCAACGGTATAAAGCAAAATGACTCATCAAAATGGTTGCACTTCTTATTTGTAGAGTAGTAGCCGTTGATACAAATCTTGACGTATTATCATTATGGGCCATTTGGAAACAACCTCTTTATCTGTTCTAATGAAGGTGTAAGGTCATATAGCACCACCCAACAACGTAGTATTCAGTTTAAATGTTATTATGGACGAATAATTAACAGCATCTAAAACATTGCAACATAAGTCAAAACAGTGTTGAGCAAACAAGAAACAAGGATACAGTCCACTGTGCAACCTGATTCCCGAAAATAATGTCGGAATATCGATACAAGTACAAATCACATATGGCGGCAAAGAACGCCTGCAGCAGGCGTGGTGCCTTCATCTGAAACAGCATAAATCAACCTCTATTATCCAAAATACGCCTAATACTCCAGCATACCAGGAAAATAGTAAACAAGAAAACATTACCATGAACAAAGGGTTATCAAGATGAAGAGAAGCCAGGATTTTATACAAAATAGCAAACAAGAGAGGATGCAAGTAGCTACGAATTCCTTTTTCCCATTCCCATGTAAGATGTCCGTATCTGCAATCCAAAATCTAAACAATGTAAACAAATTTAGCCTTCAATAAAGTGCAACCAAAAATCAACGGGAACAAAGAACATATATGAGACAGACTCCCATGTGAGATCAACCATAAAACATATAGTTAAAGGGAGAGTAATTTAGTGTTTGGTTGGTCTCACTTCTAAGACCGTCTCACACAAGACTCACTTAAACTTCCAACCAAAGCTACATACCCAAAAACAAGGCGATGTGCAACTTCAAGAGACTGCCAATGTTCATCCGGGTTAAAATACGTCTGCACCAGTAACGAATTAACCATACGAACACCCAAACAAATCCAAAATATCCGCTTCCATGATCCATCAGAAGTTGTACTCTTCTTTACATTTCCCTCAAATGTACGCGGAACATCTATTTCCGTCTTAGTAACAACACTAGCAGTCTGTCTCAGTCTCATTTCCTGATTTAACATCACAAACTTTCAAATGAAAACAAAATTAGATCATCACAAACTAATTTCGTCGAAATTACGATATAAGCTTCCCAATTCTATCCCTTGCTATCTCTTTTAAACTCATTCCTTTCGTATTATCACAACTAACTAATCTCCCATTTATTCAAATCACTACGCATAATTAGAAATGTAAACTATTTTAATCATTACAAACCAATTAAATCCAATTCATACACTTCATTGGATTTTCGATTGGTATAATTAATTGAATTTGTGATTCATATACTTTATCGGACTTGGATCCCAACAATTTGTGCAAAATTGACAATGTATAATGTTAATTAACCATAATTCAAACAACGATACTAATCTACTATGCCACCATTTATCAACCAATTAATCAGAATTTCTATAAGCTAAACTAATAATTACATCAATATAAAACAAACATTTTTACTAATTAAACTACATGTATTGAGTAAGGAAAACAAAAAGAGTGAGCAATTACTTACTTTGATCTTAAGAAGTGATAGATATTATTGGAAATGCAAAATTATTGTTGTTGATGTGATTAAGTATTTAAGTTATATGTTAAAAGATGGAGTTGTAAGATGCCATGGAGGTCAGAGAGGGAAGCAGACAAGTTTCAGTTTAAGTAATTATCAAGTGGTGATAAAGACAAATGTATTTGACCCGTCTTAAATTTAAGATGGATATTGTCCGTCTGAAATGAGAATTTGTAATAATAAAAGGGGATAAGCCCTTTAGTGGAGTGGAGTTAGTTATTTTCTACTGCAACTCTGCAAGTCTGGAATGAGTTCTACTGAATTAAATGGAGTCGAGTTAAATTAAACTAAAATAAATGAAGCTGAGCTGAAGTGAATGAAGATGAAATAATGGTTAATTCCGTGAAGGGGTAAACTGAACAAAGCGGACTATAGTTGAACTCATGTGAACTCAATAAAGATGAGCTCAAATGAAATGCACCGACATTAAGTCAAAATGAACAAATATTATTTTATCACACGAGTTTGAGCCGCTTGCGAGCTTTTCGACCTGAGCCAACATTAGTTAAGCTTGTGTCGTTAAGTTATCCAATCGATTCGAGCTCGAGTTGCTCGCAAACTGTCTTATCTCATTATCACCTCTAATTCCGTCTCGTCCCGCGCCCGCGCCCGCGCCCGCGCCCGCACCCGCGCCCATGATGTGTGCACCTGACATATATACTTCGTAGTTTTTATACTTGCATTCATTTAAGCATTTCCACCCATTTTCTTAGTTTTTGTGTTTGTAAAAAATAAATAATAGAGAAATCGGAAAAAAAAGAAGAAGAAAAATACTCCACAATAATAACGAGTAAGTCTTGCTTAAGACGAGTACACCCGTCTCAAGTTTAAGACGGGTCAAATATTATGATGGTAAAGAAAACAAAAATTTTGGGTTCATAGACAACAAATGGTGTGATTTATAATCATAAATTTAAGACGAGTATATTCGTATTATATGAGAATTCGTGAATAATAAATAGGTTAATTTGGGAAACGGAGAGACGCAGACGAGTAAGAAAACGATAAACAAACAAAAACAGAGGCAGAACTCCGTAAAAGATAATCTAGAAAGCATCTGAGGTTGGTGTGAAGCAAAGTAGCAGATAATAATAATGGCGCTTTCATTAACATCAGCAACGCTTTCTGTTAAATCTCCGACGCTTTCTTTATCCCCAACTTCGTCTTCATCATCATCATTGTCTTCTCTTCAACTCAACTTTCCTTCTCATCTTCGTCGCCATTTTCGCAACTCCTTCATTTCTCTCTCTCCTCGCCGCCCTAGAATCCTTCCTCTGGTAACTACTACTACTCTTCTCCCTAATTTCGCCATTTTATCTCATTTTATATTGTATTGTAATCCCTAATTACGCCTTTTTGTTTATCGTTTACTTATTATCGCAATTTTCTTCTATTTCGTTCCAAATTAATTGTCGCCTTTCTAAATATGATAAATTCGATTTTTCTAGGTAATTTACTGTTAGTTATGTGTATCCTGACCTTATTCTTGTTCCTTTGATTGGTGGAACGAAACGTCGACATTTTGATATTCTAGTATAATTTGGTGACTTCTTTTCGGTGTGTGTTGTGTTTATAATACTTTCTCCGTTCCATTGAATTCTATATGTTTGCTTTTTGGACCGTATTCATAAGTGAGGATAATCTTCTATATAACTTCTAATATGAAGTAACATTCAAGATAGTCACGTGCAAGTACGTTATTAATATCAAATTTTTATAATTTTTAGTAATAGTATGTAACTAAAGTTATGAACAAAAGAAAATGAGTATTGATCTACGTGCATCTTTCTGATTGTCCAATTATCGTGAATATCTCGATTTGTTGATTGGTGGAGGATGTGTGTCAAATGAATGTTATTAAGGTTACCTCATGGTTCAAAATTTTGAAATATGTCAAGGCCGAAACAAAAGGGGTAAAAGTCGTCCCTCACAAATTGGCCAACTCTATCAAATAAGTAAGATTCTGCAACACCGTCACCGTGTCCATGATCAATACCTAGATTTTGAACCTTGGCTTACTCAGAGTCAGAGATGCACTGTTGTTGGTAATGGAGTTACTATTTGATTAAAACCTATAATGCCTTCCGTATGATAGAAAATTTTTAACTGCTAGGTTAAATAGATTTGTTTGTGCTTGGACTTTGTATGGGAAATGTTTGGGACTTTGTGATAGGTTACTATACTTGTGTCAGAAAATCAGTTCGACATTGCTAATTTATTGTTCCCAGTTCGTAAATTGTGAAACCATGAATAATTTTGTATCACTTTAAGGAATTTAGTGGGTGCTGTTTGTGAGGTTTAGGGAAATAGCGTGCAGTTGTTCACTTTCTATATGTAGTCAGAGTACGTACATTCTAGTTAATTTTTAATTTTTGTTGGCCATCTCTCGATGGAGGGGGAGATTTACGGTTGAAAACACCCTCATAATTAGAATACAGAGTTTGGCCCCATCCTAATTATCATTGAAAGGGAACAAAGGCTAATACAATCATCATATTCACTTTCATAACCATTGAATTCAGCTTCCTTAGCCTTCTGGGAGTGCACTTCAATGAAAATACTGTTGATACCTTAAACGTAGTAGAGATGTTAGAGCCAAGGCGTATTTCTTAGAGAAAAGTCATTGACTCTGGATTCATGATGAGTAGGTAAATAACCCATGACTTTTCATTGGCGTATTGGTTTCAAAATTGTAATGTATGTAGTTCAATTTGACAGAAATTTTCCTTTCCATGCTGCCAAAAGTTCACTATATTTCGTAGAAGTAGTATGTCATATGATGAGACAACAAAAAAAGATTTCTTATACCAATCGATTTATTGTCAAATAGGGGTTGGTCCACATTATCATCGATGCAATTGATTCCCTTGTTCCTAAATGTCACTTTTGTGCTTTTAACATAGGGTAAGATTTGTACATTCGACTCCCTTACCTTGCCATAAGAAAAGCCTTTGAGGCACTCATAACGTTGTTGCTGGGGCATGTGTGACTGCGCTTCTTTCTTTTGTGAAGTATCAGTCATTTGTTGTAGTTTTCGACGCAATTTTCATCTTGGTCATTCGGAAACAGTTTCTTTGTATTGCTAACACAAGGGTAAGGTTGCGTACATTCAACCCCCTTACCCCGCAATTTGCGGGACCCATTGAGGCACTTGAGTAATGTTGTTGAAAATCAATTTGAGAATTGATACTATTACACTTCAAAGCATCCAATTTCATTATAATTTTGTTATTTTCTCTCTTCTGCTCTTCTTATTGTTGATGGGGGTAATTCCAATCTAAGCTTTATGTTTGGCACTGCTAGTCCATAGAAATCTTAAACGAGATTTAACTGCTTTGTACTATCACTGTATTGTGCTCTTGTGAATTTTGCAGAATATTTATCACTCTTTTTATGCTTCTGCCTGCTTGGTTCATAGCACTTTTTTCTTGAGTAATTAGACATGGGTATTTTGTCTCTTAAACCTGAGTCTTTTCGTTGTTGCTGAAAGCCTGAGAGTTTATATTGTTTACTTAACTGTTCTGGAGTTTTCACCACTCTTGGACTTAGTTCAAACATGTTTGGAAGTTATTGAGAAACTACAACGTCTCAAAGTGCCTTGGATACGCCTTGTGCAGCTGTGCTTAACTCAAATAGTCAAATGCAAATTTTTAATTTTAGTGGCCAATATGTTTATTTTGCCTTTCCCTTTGTTCCATTATCCCTATTTACATGTTAGCTTTTTTTAAAATCCAAAAAGGTTTTGTTGCAAAATATTTTTCTTTTGAAAATAAAACTTTGTCAACAAAAAAGGCGCGCCTCACACCTTTTAAAACTCATCTATTTGAAAGTTGCATTTACAAGCTGAAACTAAAGCCTGAAAGTGATCTCGAAAATTTAACTGAGAAGAACGGTTTGCGTTCTGTAAAATTGTAGAGACTGGAGATCTATAGCACTCAACTTTTTAGTTAATCTCATTGTGTTGCTGTTTACATGATAAACTAATACAAGTGTACAATACTCAGCGATTGTGTACTGTGCAAAAAAGCGGTCTCTTACAAGACTCGAGTAGTGGCAGTTGCTTAAGATATTGGATACTTAATCTCCTAGTCATCCATGACTTATGAAACTCGGAATACTATATCTATGACAAGTGAGTAGCATAGGTGAAGAAAATTGGGTGCATGTATGAGGATTGAGAACTATAATAGTTGTCTGATTTTTACTTGGAAAAGCCATTTCTTGTTGGCTCAAATAGTTGTCATAAAAAAAAGGTTGTTCGAGTTTTGTTATACTAAGTTTTCTTAATAGATTGTATTCACTTGGCCATTGGATACGCAAAAGGTTGCATGATGTATTTTAAGTTTACCTTTCTAGTTTGTTTCGATTTGTGTCACTTATGAGGCAGAGCCTAAATAATGCTCAAAATACAATTAATTTTAGACTACAATCTCTGTAAGCAATGGGTTTGATATCACTTTATATTGCCCCGCCTATGCGAATCGAATTTTGACTTTTCCAAATGTCTGATTACTGGGAACGTAAAATACTTTCCGTGTGTAATTTTGTACTTGTGAGGCTGTCCTTTCGTGCAGAAAGTCGGACCGTTTTTTGGTGGGATGAAGAAGAGATATCTGTAATTCATTAAGTTGTGCTCTTGATTATCTTTGTGATATTATTTTAGGTGCTGTGACTCGATTGAATATAAGATCTCAAAGTGGCTTGTTTCAGTTAAAAATTATGTTTATTATAAATTCGCTTTTGTCATCAACCCTTTCTTGGCCCCTCTTCGCCAAATTTTGCATCTGTGGAAATTTCTACAGAGGGCTTTTAATTTGTATCTGCTGTGCCAATCTGTAGGTTGAAGCAAAGAAGCAAACTTTTTCTTCATTTGATGAGTTACTCATGAACTCTGAGAAGCCAGTTTTAGTTGATTTTTATGTGACATGG
The DNA here is from genome assembly GCA_022085475.1 of Heliosperma pusillum. Taxonomy (NCBI): domain Eukaryota; kingdom Viridiplantae; phylum Streptophyta; class Magnoliopsida; order Caryophyllales; family Caryophyllaceae; genus Heliosperma; species Heliosperma pusillum. Next base: position 141,643 of record JAIUZE010004087.1, read on the forward strand.
TAGGCTCTTTTACATTCTATTACATACCCGATTGGCAATTTTATTTGATAGCTGGTTGTGAAAATTTTATTTGTCTTTGATATTCCCTTTTGTATGTTCTATCATGAATTTAACTTCTATACATACTGTATAGTTTAATATGGTTTGCTGGCTTAAATTTTTCTTATATTTCTTTTAGGAGTTAGAAATATTTGACTCTGATCCTTCTGGATATAATTCAAACCCACGTTCATTTATTGGCCTTGCTTAGGCTATGTTTAAATCTATGGCGCATTGAACAGTACGGAGTATTGAGCATGGTTACCAAATTCGTAATACCTGTTGCGAATAAGCAATATGAATATTTGTCCTTAATGGAGCATGTGATCCACTGTGAGTCTGTGAGTAATACAATAAATTGATAAAATACACCCTGCAATATGCACATTTTGTAATTTAAGTACGTTTCATTTTTTTAAAGAGCTAAAATAAATACAAAATAATATTTAGAAATTTAGTTTAAATACAAGGAAGATAATAATTTTATATTTCTTATACAAACCCTTATATTTTGATATTCATTTATCTAATAGTTAGAGCGGATGGATATTGTCATTCACACTTATTTTTTCATTTTGCCTATCGTCTGCACAAGCTGCTCAATCATTCAAGGCCACCTTCAAAGTTGCCATTTTAGAAAAAAAAATTACTTGATTTATTTTCTCCAGATTTTTCAGTACTGCAAGTTCACACTTTATCTGAACCAACTTTTGGGCATAAGAGCTTGTCTGTTTTATATAATAACTAGTTCATTACATCATTACAAGTACTCCTTGATGTTTCTATAGGGAACTTTAGAAGCACATCATACTTTTCTAGAATACCTCTTTACAGTTTGGCAGAAGTAGGTATTCATTATACTCTCAGTTTTAGAAGTGTGCTGAAAATGATTTGAAAGTTGATACATTGTCACATAATTCGTGATATTAATCGATAACTGAAAATAGCCAACCATAGTTGCCAGAATGCATTGGAGTAGTAATTAGTTAAAAAATTCCTAAATCTGTATGGAAGTCATTTAACTTAGTGCAAAATTTGGCGGGGAGCGTTCCTATGACACGGCTTGGGTCTATTAGATAGGAAATTTGTTTCTGAAATCTTGACTGTGTATTGTAGTTATTGTGCATAGCTCAGGTTTGACTCTTTTCTGTTATTGCTGATCTGATAATTTGACTTTCAGGTGTGGTCCCTGTCAGCTTATGGTTCCTATCCTTGAAAAAGTGAGTGCAACTTTGGATGATAAAGTACAGGTCGTAAAAATTGATACTGAAAAATACCCAGCCCTTGCCAACAAGTACAAAATTGAGGCGTTGCCTACGTTCATCCTTTTCAAGAATGGAGAACCATTTGATCGTTTCGTAAGTTATTCTATTTCTTGTGCCTCAGTATGACTGCCTAGGCATTCAGTTGATTAATAATAAGTGGAAACTTTTTGTTTATTTAACGAGTAGTAATACTAGTATGAGACCTGATAGCTCTTTGCCCTATCCTGGTTCTTACCTTTGTGCCAGTTGCACTAATCCGTCATGGCTCCGCCTGGGTGTATTCCGCTCTTCCTCTGAAATCACATTTCTCCACATTTTTATTTTTCTTTTCGCTCTACCATCATGCATATTTTTTCATGCCAATGGAATAAAGAAATCACTTTTCTTTCGCTTGGACATATGGAATATAGTACAATGATCTGATGTGTGTGCGCTTCTTATATTAGGAAGTAGCGGTGAATTCATGCAATTATCTACGCAAATTTTCTTTTTCTTCAATGTAAACAATATCTATTTGTCGAATAGACAATAAACATTGCTCTTTGTCTGACATAGGTACTCAAAACAGAAATTGAAAAATAGAAATATTTTTAGTTTGAAATGAGACATAGGACTTCAAATAATAAAAAATATGTCCAGATTCATGGTTCAAAATCTCGGTATCGCGGTAGCGGTATAATCGGTCCTTAATCTACTGTTGCGGACGGATCGCGGTGAATCTTGGTGATTTCTCGGGCAATATCTCTTATGGGCAGAGTGAAGTCCGATACAACTTGGCCGAGATTTTGAACCATGGTCAGACTAGTAACTGTTGGGCACATGTATGGTCCTAAAAGTAAAAACTTCAGATACTGGTGTTTCTTGTTCCCATATCCTCGAGTGATGTAACAGGCATGCCTATTGTCTCGAAAGTATGGAGTCAAAGTAACATAGGAAGTGTAAGCCTACAAGGCACGGAGATAACTGGTGTCGTGACCTATATTATGCATATTTGGTAATACATTACGGTTTTCATTATGGTCATCCATATACAGACTTAGATTTTCTTTGCTAGCAAGTACTAGGATACCTACATACCCCGTCACTCCACCTTGCACCGGAACTTTCAGATACTCGGGTAATGTTGTCGACTTGTCGCGCACTCATTCTTGAGTAGTGAGTTACATGATAAGGACTAGGAAACTCAGTGGTTGCTCTATGAAACAAAGATTGACCCTTCTTGTTTTTTGTAATTGCGTGATAGTGTTCTGTCCATACCTTATCTAATGCCGAATTGTTGACCTTTATGAACTTTGTGATTTGGACATCTTCAGGAAGGTGCATTCCCTGCAGATAAGCTAGTCCAACGCATCGAGCAGTCGCTGGCAGTCAAATCATAATTCGATGATTAATCTGCTTTCTCAATCTTGGTGCATTTATTTCTTACTTTAAAGCCGGAAAACGAGTTAAAATGGGGATGGTCTCCTTTGACAACTGAGGAACCCAAAATTGTTGTTTATATTGTAATCATGAACACAAGTGTTGCACATATTTTGTTGATTAAGTCTGAACAAATTGGTTGATACTTGATAAGCTGAAACCTTCCATGGTCTCGTGTAGAGTTGTTTTTATGGTAGGACATTCAAGACTATGAGAATGAAATTCACGACTTTTACCACTCTCATTCAGCGAAGAAGCTCCGTTTGATTCATTTGGAAATGGTTAAGTTTTCATCTGAAATTATTAGTACTGTAGTATGTCACGATGAATTTGATACTTGTACTCAAGTCCATGTAAAAGAGCCGAGGCATAAGAATAGAAATTGATAGGAGTTGAGATACGGGTCAATGGAGGGACGTATTAAATTAAAAATCGGATATCAGTTTAATGCATTCCCGATGATTATTTTGGTTGGTTAAATGAATCTCGGGATGACTAAATGGATCTCGAATTTATTGAATATGAAGCATTTTTTGAAGTTGTATCCCAAGGCTGACGGTTCAAGTATTATTGTCAAAGTTCATTGCTAGGTCCATTTAGTCTCAATGTATAATTTTCTAGTACATTGTATTTAGGAATTAGATTTTCATATTGATTCATGTAATTTAGTTTAAATAGAGGTCTTAGGCCATTATTTTGAGAAAAAGAAAAACTTGTGTCTCTCAATTAAACGTGTGTTACGTTTGTTTGTGGAACTCGGATTGTTGCGATAATCCAAAATTAGTGATTAATTAGGATTCCTAATTATTACTCGATTGGAACCAATAGGTGTTGGTTAGCCAATCTCGTTCATCAAGTTATAGGTCTAAATTGATGTCTGCTTATCCCTTTCATTTCCGCTGCAATTTATTTCGTATCAGAAATATATGCCATTGATCAAACTGAAATTGTCGGACACAGATGCTGCATAGTTAGAGTCCCCCGATCATTCGGGAATCTGATGAATGTGCGAGCTAAACGATTGGAAAATAGTGTTTTTCCAACAGAACATCGCTCCAATCGCGAATAAAAACAAATGATCAAGTGATAGTTGGCTTGAAATTGAAGTTGATGCGTTGAACAAACTCAGTGTCACAAATTTCCCACTTTGAATAGTCTGCTAAAATGTGTGGTTTGAGAAAGGCGTATTCATACTATCAAAATACCAAGTGGTAGCATCTTAGTAGTCCTTACTCGTATTATCTGCCAAGCTATCGACATTATTACGAGTATTTATTAGTACTATAAATTCACTTTCGTTGTTGCATTATTCACACCATCTGTTACCAACTCTTACAACATTCTCCTCCATTTCTCTTTACTTAACACAGTATGTCTTCAGACAGAGGTCTCTTTCACCATCGTAAGAATGACGAGGAGGATCGCTATGGCTCAGAATCCACGGGTTATGGGTTGGAGACCAACCACTATGGCCAAGAGACTCGTACCGGTGGATATGGCTTAAACGAGGCCAACCGCTATGGTTCAGAGAACACAGGCTATGGCAATCAATATGATCAGGCCACTCAGGGTACCCGCTATGGTTCAGACAACACTAGTTATGTCAATCAATATGGCCAGGCCCCCGAGGGTAACCAATATGGTTCTGACAACACTAGCTACGGCAATCAGCAAGGCTATGCCACCGAGGGTAACCGCTATGGTTCAGACAACACTAGCTACGGCAATCAACAAGGCTATGCCACCGAGGGCAATCGCTATGGCTCGGAGACTGGTGGGTATGGCTCGACTGAAGCCAACCGCTATGGCTCAGAAGATTCGGGCTATGGCAATCAATATGGCTCCCAAAACACGGGTAATCGGTATGGCTCAGAGAATGATAGGTATGGCTCAACTGAGGGTAACCGTTATGGCTCGGATACTGGTGGGTACGGCTCAACTAGAACCAACAACTACAACTCAAACGACACAAACTATGGCAATCAATACAACTCTGCAACTGAGGGCAACCGCTATGGCTCGGATGGTACTGGGTACGGTAAGACGGAAACAGAGAGCTATGGCGTAGGAGGGTACAAGGATTATGAGAAGGAAAAGAAGCATCACAAGCACCTTGAGGAGCTTGGTGGCCTTGCTGCTGTTGCCTCTGGTGCTTATGCTTTGGTATTTTACGTCCCCTCTTTTTTCGATTACTGAACTACGACTATGATATACAGTACTCCCTCCGTCCCAATTATTTGCTTCAACTTTTCTATTCTTTGTCCATGGTATTTTAATTTTTAATCAATGGTAGACAAATAATTGGAAAAAACGATAACCTTCTTAGTAAATGACCATTAAGAACAAACAGTTGTGAATGCCTTAAGGAGCTCGACAACTCCTGAATAGTCCTGATCCTTAAGCTTTTAAGTGATTTAATTATCTAACTCAATTTTGCGACGGTGAAAATGACAGTATGAGAAGCAGCAGGTGAAAAAGGACCCAGAGAATGCACACAGGCACAAGATAGAAGAAGAGATCGCAGCTGTAGGGGCGGTAGCGTCTGGTGGGTTTGCGTTCTACGAGCGTCATGAGAAAAAGGAAGCTAAGGAGGAGCGGGAGGAGGCCGAGGGAACCCACAAGAAGCATCACTTCTTCTAATTGTATCGGATTCAGTTTAAGTTATTAAGGGTTCGAGTTGTTGCTGATGTTGTTATCTATAAGTTTCAGATTGAATGGCTGATCATTTACATGTCAATAAATGCAGTCTATAGCTGTTAATACAATAATACTCATTACTGATTACCCTTTTCATCAGTTCAGATTGTGTTTTGCTTGTTCATTTGTCATATCTCGATCACCTAAAATCCTAAATAACCCATGGAAAAAAAAGGAGTGATACTTGTAAATGATTCAGATGAGGTATGATAAAAATAGGGTACGGGTTCGAATCTCCTCGCCTAAAACAGTTAGGGTCATTTTTCAGATATGTAAATGTTTGGTATCTAGTCGGGAAAAAGGATTATACATCTGAGGTACTACCTCAGACTAGTATAAATTTGAGTTTTTGTGCATTTTTTTAGAGCATTTTAAATTTTATATGTGATGTTTTGAGTTTTATTGTAATTGTTTTATTAGCTTAATATTCAAATTAATGAACTCAAAAACTTTATAGTAAAATTCATAATTTTTAATACTAAACTCAAAAAATTTATTATAAAACTCAAAAACTATATTATCTGTGGTAGTACATCAGATGTATAATCCACATATTGTATCTAGTCAGGCCAAGTCATTTCAGGTTCGAGTCATTTTCGAGTCTTATTGTTTTATCAAGTTCATGAGGTATAATCATATGTTTGCAACAATAAATATGGGGTATGGTTACATTGGTTCGGGTCAATTCGTGTCATGTGTCGCTCAGGTCTTCAATTCGGATGTCGGGTCTGGTGGGTCGAGTTATCTGGGTTAGGTCAATTTTGTCAGTTATATTTTGACACATACAAAGTTCTTTTTTGGCGAGTGGTTTGAAAGATTTGTTAGTACTTAATAAACTTCGAGAACATAAATAATTGAATAACAATAATGCAAAACATTTGTCTAAATCTAACACTATCACACCAAGATAACCACCTAGAGTACTAAAATCAGGCTGGTGGGGGACGGAAAACGGACACAAGAATCCTCATCCACATCTTTTACACAACAAAAATCTTTTAAATACCATTACGGTCTCGAGATAGTGCAAAAAAAAACAAGTAGTAGATTCATTTTGGTCTAAGATCGGGTCAGATTGCATGTTTCTAATTCTGTCTGATTCAAGACCGAAAGTTTTAGGTTCAATCTTCGGCCCGCAAAAATTAACGTAACATATATACAAAAGGTTTTGGTTATAGTTAATACAAAAAAGAAAGTATGAGGACAATTGATACATTACCATTATTCAACCTTAAATCTTCTCAATTATATTTTTTTTGTCACAACGAAACACTAAATTAAAAAATAATATCGTTGGAATTTACAAACTTTATGATGGGGATTGACCAATACGATCTTAACCCGATAATAATTCTGAAATAATAATTGTTCATTTGAAATTAATCCAAATTCTTTATTTCAAAACATGATTTATGAAGAACAAGATTATATATCTCCGGAATGGATATAAATCATTTACCCTCTGAATTTTTACGGGTTTAAGACTAGCTAATTTAAATTTGATATTATTAGAATAATTTGCACACCCTTCATTTGATTGGTCACCAATGTACATGCTAATTATTCCCTTAAAGAAAACCGTAGATTGGAAGACATCTTCTTGTTATATAAGTAGAAACATTTGGAAGCCTAACTAACTCACAAATCTCATACATTACCACAACAATATCCTATATATAGTAATAATCATGTCAGGAGAAGAGAAACACCACCACGGCCATTTTCACCACCACAAGGAAGTCAAGGATGATGAGTTGAAGACTGCTGAAGATTATAGGAAGGAAGAGAAGGAACACAAACATAAGGAGCACTTGGGTGAGCTTGGTGCCACCGCCGCTGGCGCTTTCGCTCTTGTAAGTCGTTAATCGTTGTATCATTTCCCTTTTACATGCTCGATACCTGCTTTTTTTCTTTCTTTCCAATTCACAAATTACAATATATAATATTGTTATGGGGTCAATGGGTGGTACACAATCTCTGTACCACCCTCTCACATGCATGTGAGAGGATGGTACCGAGATTGGGTACCAGCAGGTGGCATGCACGCAGCCATGCACCCTAAAATAAAAATAAAATAGAAAAACGCAGATGTATATGAATATGAATCCCACTTTATCGCTGCTTTGTTTAAAAAAGTTGTTTTTAAGAACCGGAATAAATGTAAATCAATAATCAAATAGTATCGCTTATTAATTGAAATTTGTAATCCAAATAGAATGAACAATGAGCTTATACATCACGTATTTTAGGTCCAAGTAATTATTGTACGTAATGAATATGGAATATGGTTATATACTTATATCTATCTATGTTTTTATTACTCGTCTGAAGCATTAAGATCCAAGTACATGGCTCATTTTGTATTTATATTATTTTCGCAAAAAATGGAAAATATTTCTGAATTATGACCTAATTGTATGTGGTAAATTTGATAGCATGAGAAACATAAGGCAAGCAAGGACCCAGAGCATGCACACAGGCACAAACTGGAGGAAGAGATAGCGGCAGCCGCGGCGACAGGAGCCGGTGGGTATGTGTTGCATGAGCACCGTGACAAGAAAGAGGCTAAGGAGGAATTGAGAGAGGCTGAAGGAAAGAAGCACCACCACCTCTTCTAAGCCCTATCATATATTATTCGTCTCTTTAATTGTACACTTGTATAGTTAATATCTTAAGTATGTAATAACTGACTACTGTCGATCCCGCGCAAAAGCACGGCTGTTATTTAGATAAAAACTAATTTTAAACCCGTGCAAATTGCACGGGTATGCTATTTTTGGTTTTGTTATCATAAATTTTATTGTAATATTTTAATTTTTACATCAATTAGTTATCTCCTTTTAAAGGTAATCATCTTTATAAATAAAAGTTTTAACATGAAGTAATAAAATCTCTCTAATTTATATTGAATCAATTATACATTACAAATTGAGTTAATTATGGTCAATTGGTCAAGTAGTTGTTTTTACATCTCCTCTTGCTTGTTAAACTCGGGATCCTATTTTGTCTTGTTGCTGGGTGGCTCCATACAAACCTGACTGGTGGTGAAACAAAATTATTCAGATAAAAATATATCACAAAATCAGTAAAATTGCACAAGGCTAAATAGTTGCATACCCGTGCAAATTGGTAAACTTGTTTTCATTTAGTCAAATTCGTGCACGTCCGTAGAACCATCCACTGATAAACTAAAACTTTTGACCCGCACCTTTAAAACGAAAAATATGAACTTTTTTTCATTTAATACAAATTGTTAATTAGTGAAATTAAACAAAATGAAAATTGAACCCGTGCACATTTAAAATGATTTAGTGAATTGTTAAATAATAAAACCCCGTGATATTAAATACATAAATATATAATATTTAAAATAGTAAACAATAAAGTTGTATACATCAAAGATTTTTTTACAAAGAAGCACACTATGTTGCGGCTAAAAATCGAACCCCTAACCTCTCAAACCCCCATCCTGTCAATTGACATAAGACGCAATATCTATACCATTATTTGTATACAAAAATAAATTCTATACCAATTTTTTTTATAAGGTAATAGCCCATAAAAACAATACCCAATCATTGGTATATTAGGTCAAATTTACTTAGGAAAATATAGGTTTTAAGGAACTCCATAATCATTTGGCCATAAATTAGTACACAAATTTTGTAATAAGACGGTTTGACACTATAAAATTATCCTTTTCAATGATATAAATTACTCATATATTGTTATCAATAAAAGAAGTTTTTATACATATATGACATCATCTCAAATAATAATTATTACCCGAAATACTAACAAAATTACACTTAGCTAAATAATACCAACAATAAAAAAAAATTTATTGACATATGTAATCACTCCCTCATATATGCATAAATCATTTCCCTTACTCACCTTATGCCGCTCACTATCATCATCTACACTTCCATCTCCATTATACAAATGTTTGAATATTTTCATCACTTTCTCTCTTCATCCCTTCTCCACTTTATTAAAAAAAAAACTAATATTTATTCCAATTAAATTATTAATTATCCAATAACCCACCAATATATATTTAAGGAGATTAATAATCAAGGTGATTAGTGATTCCTTTTTTGTTTATTGTTTTTAAAAATATCAAGTTGATAGTGTTGATACACCTAAATATATTTGTTGTATTTATCATCATATACTATCTACTTGAACCTGAAATTATTTTGCAAAATCATTTTCCTTATAAATATGAGTCCTTTTTATCGGTACTTTTAAATTTTCAATAATTCTCATTTTTTTTCGTTTTCTGCTATAATTGTTTCATTGTTTCAATTAAATTGTATTCAACCTTATTCAAATATTATACTTTGTATAAGTTTTCAAGATATTCACGCCTTTTGTATGCACATCCAGTGAATGATTTATTGATAAATTTCATCGTTGAATTTTCCCATTTTTATTTCGTTTTACTCTTTTTTTTTTTTTTTTTCCAAATCACTTGACTCTTTTTATTTTTCCGTATTAATAAGGGTTTTATTATTAATAATATTTTGCTGTTAATATTTTTAGAGTTATAATATCAAAACTATTAAAACTATTCCAATTGAGTAAGCATCAAATCAAATTGTTTAATTAATTCCTTGTATGAGAGTGGTTTCTTAAATTTAGCAAACCCTTTGAATTGTTGACTTTCAACTACAGAGCGACACGTCAGCTCTGTGGTTGTTGCTTTCTTAAATAAGGATATTAGAGAATTTGATGATAATGTTATTTCTTTTATTTTGAAAATGCTATAGAATTTGCTTTGTTCATGTAAAAGCTAAACAATAGTTTATGAAAAACGTTTGACCAAAATTACCATTATTATTTATGGTATATAAGTAATTATGAGGTAAATATTGTATTTGACCAAATATAGATAGTGAGAACTTAGGCAGATGAATTAAGCAGTAAAATTTAGAGATGTGTTTATCTTTTAGTAAATAAAGGATAAGAGAAAGAATCGCATGTTTTACAGTCGTATATTAACTTGTTCTTGTGCCTTTAAATTTACGGGGAGTTTATGTGCATTGTGCAGTAAGGCGTATCCAAAGGTGATGCAGTGGATGCAATTGCATCCCCTTCGGTTTCAGGCCTTTATGATGTTGAGATTGTACGAACTTGTTTCTCGATTAGCAAATTTTTTAGCTTCTCATGAATTCCTGTTTGATAATATATATGTTCAATAATTATGTTTCTACATCGTTTAAAAGTCTAGATTGAACCAAGAAGAGGTAAAAGTCGTAGAAGGGAAATTTACTCGGTTTTGTTTTTATGATTTTTCTTGTGGAAACTGGTGATGTTACTATACAAATGTATCAAAAATCAAGAAAATGTATACATAATTTTCTGCATGGCAACATGAAATTAGTGACATTTGGAGAGATTCGTATGTCATATAAATGATGTCTTGATACGTTGTAATAAAGAAATACTCCTTCCAATCCAATCCTAACTACCCATTTGACTTTTTGCGGTCTACGTGACGACACTTTGACCGCATTTTTATTCATTTATATATTATTTTTTTGGGTCGAAATTGTAATTTTCCTAAACCTATTCTTATAACAAACCTAAAAATATAAATTTCGAAGATTTGACGACCTAATATAATCGATGTCAAAATTTTACAAGTTTGACTTTAAAAAGTGAGTGGGTAGTTTGGATTGTATTGGAGGGAGTATAACTTATAATGTTTTGTATACCTGATGGGAAAAATGATATTAAGTTCAGTGAATACAAAAACAAATGTGTTTTGAGAATGATTCTTTGTTGTTCAATATGAGCAAATGATTATGAAGTTTATTATTTCATTTCGGAAAAAGGGTTTTTCCATAATTTTACGTCTAAAAATTGTATTCTTAAATATTTAATGGAACATGAATGTGTTGTGATGGAATTTAATGAAAAAGAAGCTAAATAGCTAAGAAGTTTGCTAGCACTTGTTCAATGGTGGAAGGAATTAAACAATGTAATTTAAATTGTCATGCGTCATGATTCTGTGTGAAATTTTTCTAGTGATTTATGGGACAACCCAAGAGATGTGAGTTGAGTCTCAGAAATGTGAATTGTGAACATTTTGGATATAGTATATTCCGTCGCAAATGTTGACTCCCTCTTTGACTTGGCTGTACAGGTGGCAGTCAAGTCAAAGGGGCAGTCAATTTTTGCGACGGAATTTCCGTCGCAAAAATTGACTTTCTCTTTGACTTGGCTGCCACCTGTAATCCGTCGCTATTTATGTTGGCGACGGATATCCCGTCGCAACGAACTTGCGACAGATTAGTCTGTCGCAAATACTGTTGTTTGCGACGAAAATAAGCGACGGACACTATCCGTCGCAAATCCGTCGCAAAACTGTCTCTGGCGACGGAAATACCATGTTTGGCGACGGAATAATCTGTCGCAAAACGAGCTTTCTCTTGTAGTGGTTGTAGTGAAAAATATTGTGTTGAGACATACGCTCTTGATGTGTCTAAATTCTGCTGAAAATATTTGAATGGTGATGATAATGCGTTGATATCATTATTGTTGTATATTAGAATAATTGTACATGTTTTTACAGTGAAATCTAATTGGAAATGTTGAAACTTGTTAGGATAGTTAACTGATAGCGAGGAGGCTTTTCGGTTAAATGTTTATGGGGGAGTGTATCCCAATGTGTTGATAAGAATATGTTTAAGGCTACGCTGATGTAGCAATTGACAAGTATAAAGAATATAGTATATTGTTTTGGACACAATGGCATATGCATGTTGTAGTGAAGTATATTGTGTTGAACATACGCTCTTGATTTGTCTAAACTCTGATGAAAATATTTGAATGGTGATGATAATGCGTTGATATCATTATTGTTGTATTTTAGAATAATTGTACATGTTTTTACAGTGAAATCTAATTGGAAGTGTTGAAACTTGTCAGGATAGTTAACTAATAGCGAGGAGGCTTTTCGGTTAAATGTTTATGGGGAAGTGGATCCCAATGTGTTGATAAGAATATGTTTAAGGCTACGCTGAGGTAGCAATTGATAAGTATAAAGCGTTGTGAAATAATGTGGTACCATGTGACAATGTTGTGCACGTGGTTACTGGAGAATGTGAGAGGATATTGAGATCCTCCTATCACTGGCCATGATAGAAGTTGGTGTTGGTGGCAACACGAGGAATGAGCTTAAAGTCAGTTAAGGAGTGAAGTGTGATGGATACCGAACTTGGTACAACTAAGTTCAATGTGGTCAAACGAAGTCACGTGGATCTCGAGTTCTAATGTTATGAACCATTCAATTTGTAACACCTGCAAATGTACCCTATTTTTATAGTAAAAATATTATACGGATACTTTTCAGCGAAATTTAGTTTTAGTTTAGAATTAAATTTCCCGTGTCTAATTTATAATTTCCGAGTTCGTATTTGGACTTTACGCGAGATTCGAGTAAGTTACGTCTTAAGACGTTTATGGGCTTTTTCCACGAACTTTTCCACTTACTCTTTCATATGCTATCCTTAACCCTAAACTCCCTCACACTCAACATCTTCTTCTTCTTCACCAAGTAAACCCAAAACCCTAACCTACATATTCTTCCAAGCTTAGAATCGTCACAACTCTTCCGTTTCTCGCTCAAATTCATCAAAGTTCGTCTTATTCTTTCCCTCTCATCATCCTCTATCTTAATTGGTAATAAAATTACCGTCTTTCTCGCTTTTCAATTTATCCGTCTTTCTCAAAGGTGAATTATATTCATCTTTTATTGTCTAATTGTAGGTGGTGACCTCCAAGACCCCGACAAAGACTACTTCTTGATAGAAGAGGATATCGACGCGGATTGAAGACGCGAAAAGGTAACGGTGAAGGGTTACTCGATATCATTTACGTGTTTTATGTGTTTTCTATGTTAGTAATCGTATTTAGAATAGGATTAGTAATCATAGATATTGTATTGTTGATGATGGTTGTTGTTAGTTGATAATCGATATTGAAAATGGATGAATTGTGATGATAAATAATGTTATTGTATAATGATCCTTAGTGAAATTTGACATTTTCGTGCATAATACACCCCAGCCGGCCGACCGGCAGCCGGTCAGCTGACCGGCTGGGGAGCGGCTGTATATTAAATGTGTTACGTAAAAGGTTTGGTATATAATTGGTCTCAGCCGGTCAGCCGACCGGCTGAGACACACCTCACTTTGCCTTTGTTTTTCTCGTATGTCTTTGGTCCCAGCCGGGTAGCCGGCAGCCGGTTCCTTTGACCGGCTGGGACACGGTGCTTTTTCATTCAAATTTTCATATGATATATGATGTCAGCCGGGTGGCCGGCAGCCGGTCAGGTGCACCCTGTTGATGTTCCTTTCTCTTTCTTTCTTAAATCTTCTTTTATAATATTTCCGATGGTTCGTTTATCGTATAAATTTACGTAATGACTTTAAATATTAATGTTTCGAATATATGATATTCCTTTCGCTTGTATCGCATGTTTTGTGACGGTTTTTGGTATGTCCCACTTTGAGTCGGTTTTTACACATGTTACGGTTTGAGCACTAATTTCCTATGTGCTTTGTACTCTCATTCCCTTGGCTACCTCCACGTTCGTAAGGCTGGAATGTCGGAACGGGGAGGTATCCTACTGCTTAATTTCATGTGTTAGTGGGCATACGACGACGTTGTTGGGAGGCGAACGCTATGCGTTGATCGACCCGGCCGTCAAATGTTGTGTACTTGCGAGGTGGTGTTATTTGCATGTAGCGTAACGCTTGTTATGAGGCTTGAGCTCTTTTCCGCCTCTTTCGTGAATTATCGACCGAATTTGGGGTACTCGGCGTCTATGATTGACCGAGTCTTGGATGCGAAACGTTTATCGCATGTCGAATCGGAACACGTTTATTCCGAGAGTCTGGCCAGGTTTAGATTAGGACCGGATATTTATATCGTCGTGCTACCAGGAGGAAATTAGTCTACATATACGAAATGTAGCATCGTGTATGCGTTCAGGGAAATGTTGTATCCCGTGGATGCCTTTTAATCATACTTGCCATGTACACGGTGCTAGTGCGTTTCATTTACCGTGAGAGATGTCGTCAACGTATTGTACGTTTGGTTGGATTATTATATGATTGATTATTCATGATGTTTGGATGACTTGGCATGGTTCGTTTGTCGAGTCTCAATCTTATCAAACTTACGCCGCTAACGGTGAGATGCAAGCCCTAGTGAAAGTGTATGGTTGCCTAAGAGTGTCATCCCCGAGTCTTTCTATAATATGATGGTTACGATTTTGTACTTCATGTATCGATATTCTTATATATTGAATTGCCTATTTATCCTTCTCGTATATCACATGTATATCTATATATGCATGCTTCTACTTTTGTATTTCCGTTTATGTACGTTTAATGTGATATGGCTGGGAGAACCCGGAGTTACTCCCCACTGATTGTGGCGTTCATGTTTTTCATGGATGAACAGGTTGCTTGCTTCGATGGCTTTTTGCTTGTGGTATTTTGGGTTCGGGTGTGAGCTAGCGGGCGTTGGCCTAGATGAATCACCTCTAGACGTTGTTTAGCTAGTTTGCTAATAACTTTGATTTTTGATACATTTTGAGAGACTACGTCTCTTTGTAGTATATTTTATATTTCGGTTTGTAATTATTGACATTCCTCGTACCTTTCTAATTGCATGTGAAAAGTTTTAAAAACACCGTATTTTCCGCTATATTAGTCACATGTTTGTATGTTTTATTTCCGCATTCGCGAGGGTTGTCACAATTGGTATCAGAGCTTTATCGCTCCCGACGCACACACGTGAACCCTAAACTTAAACTACTTGACTTTGAAATAATAAATGAGAGATGAGTAGAAGTTAAGGATTTTACTTGGTAGTCTATTTGTTTATGCTAAGTGTTAGGATTAACTTGTTTTGTTTTTGTTTCTTATGAAGATGGTTAGACCTCGAGTAGTAGAGAATGTTATGCTAGAAGCTCTTACGCAAGTGTTGAAGAATCAACAAGATGCGGCTATTGCTCTACCCTACCAAGTTCCCCCTCGAAGAGAAGATAACCACCAAGGAGGCTAAGCTTGGGTGGCAAGCCAAGTAGTTAGGAGTAAGATTATACCTTATGGTGGAGACCCGGACCCTACCGAGCTATCGGAATGGTTCCGAGAAACGGAGAAGCAATTTGATCTATACCAAGTCCGTGAAGAGGACAAGGTGAGGATCGCAAAACACTTCCTTGTAAGGGAAGCAGATAATTGGTGGACAATTACTAGCGCCACCGCTACTCTTGAAGATGATTTCAATTGGGCTTGTTTCAAAGCTCTAGTTGAAGGTCGATTTTATCCCAAGGAGCTAAAGCAACAAAGGCTCAAGGAATTTATTGACTTCAAGCAAGGTAATTTGTCGGCACAAGACTTCACTACAGAGTTCAACAAGCTTGCTCATTTTGCTCCGAGGCTTATCAGAGATGACGAGGATCGAGCTTTCTACTACCGCAACAAGCTTAGTGCTTTACTTCAAAGTAAAGTGAGGAGGAATACTACTTCCTTTGGGGATCTATATGATGATGGTTTATGGGCCGAGAACTCTATGAAGGCCATTAGGGATGAAGCTATGATGAAGAATCCCTGATAAGGGTAAAGTCGCGTCTCCATAATCAAAGTAAACCTAAATCACAACTAACTAATAGTCAGCGGTAAGCAAGGTATCGAATCCACAGGGAGGTGGTAGTATTCTAATCTGTTAAACTAGGTTTGTCTCTATAGTAACAATTTCTGGGGTTTTGATTTTGAGTTCTAAACTAAAAGCAATCAATAATAATAACTAATAGCAAACAATAGCAACTAATAATAATAACAACTAATAATAAGCAATAACAAACTAATAAGGTTGAAAACAATGAGATTAAAAGTCTAGGGTCTCAGGTTCACTAGGATTATTATTCAGGGGTAAGGATGAAATCAACTATCATGCAATAAAGTTATCTAAGGTCACAAGATCGGTCGATTCAATTATGCCCTTTAGATCTACGATTAACATGCGATCGCTATCATTAAACGAGTTTTATTCAATTATCGTAGCCTATCTTAGTCTTAACCCAGTCGGTGTCAATTCTAATTCGCGAGACTAGTTAATTAATCCTGGCCAGTAATCAAACAACTAGAATTAAAACGATAATCAAACGATAACCATGCAACTGCAATTCAATTAATTAATCTACCCCTTCTAACAATCCTAGATCTCCTTTCAACCTTAGAAGGAAATTTAGCTACTCATAATAATATAAATAACAACAATAATAATTAAAGTAAACATGATTAACAATAATGAAAGGATGAACAAAGAATAATTAAAGAGCAAGAAGGCAATTAAATTGAATAACGAAAAAAGATTGAAGAATACCGATTACAAGTTGAACTAAAGGCAATCGTCTTTGATGAATAAAATCCAGAGGCAAAGAAAACTAATTTAGGGTTTCTGATTTAAAGCATAAAAGTATTGAAAAGCATGAGAAAGCATGTCTAATTATGAAAGACGAGCTTTCCTTTTATAATACAAAAGGTCTAATTAATTAGGTTAAAGTTTAGGAAAATATAGAAATCCGCCAAAATATTAGGTTGCTCGATCGAGCAACGTGATTCTGCTCGATCGAGCAAGAGAACAGTTCGACTCGACCGAGCAAGGCTCTTCTGCTCGATCGAGCAAGAGAACAATTCGACTCGACCGAGCAAGGCTCTTCTGCTCGGTCGAGCAGCCTTCATTTTGGCTTTGTTTCTTCACTTTTATTCCTTTCTTGTCTTTCTTCTCGATTCTTCTTGATTCTTCTCGATTCCCGTGCCTAACTTTCCACGATCCACCTCCGCCATGCTCCATATCTACTCAAAAAGCTCCAAATGCATCCAATCTGCATTAAAACATAACAAAAGCGGCAGAATCGCTATTCTAGCTAAAATAGCATAGAAATAAGCAAGGAAAGACGGTAAATCAAGTTAAATGCATCTAAGGGAGGCATAAAATATGTATATAAATAATGATCATCAATCCCTCTCCTTCTTTCACTCCTAGGCCAAATGTCTATGGGAAGAGGCCGTTTACTCCGTCTTCCTCTAACTCTTATGCCAACAAGAGGAGATTCAATCCTCCGTCGGCACATTCTCGGAATAGATAAGGATCATCCCAAAAATACCTCTTGACATCGTGTTGAAACCTCTTCTTTTGCTGATAGGATTGGTCAGGAGGCATAATTCCCCCAACCAAGAAGTTAGCATAATCGGCAAACCATGGAGTTTCCATGGTAATGGCAAGGAGATGATCATCAGCAAACGAATCATCAATGGGGATGGAATCTCCCTCTTCAAACCTCAGACGAGACAAATGGTCAGCAACCACATTCTCTGCACCTGACTTATCCCGGAACTCCAAATCAAATTCTTGTAACAACAAGATCCAACGAATAAGCCTAGGTTTGGCTTCCTTTTTCGCCAACAAGTATTTCAGTGCTGCATGGTCAGTATAGACTATCACCTTAGAACCCACAAGATAGGCTCTAAACTTATCCAAAGCAAAGACAACTGCAAGTAACTCCTTTTCAGTGGTAGCGTAGTTAACTTGCGCATCATCCAAAGTCTTACTGGCATAGTAAACTGAATGTAGCACCTTATCCTTCATTTGCCCCAAAACAGCTCCAACTGCATAGTCACTGGCATCACACATTATCTCAAACGGCAATGTCCAATCAGAAGACTGGATAATAGGAGCTGAGATTAGAGCTTGTTTAATCCTGTCAAAAGACTTAATACACTCATCAGTAAAGACAAACGGGGCATCCTTATGGAGAAGCTTAGTCATTGGTTGAGCAATCTTTGAAAAATCCTTAATAAAACGGCGATAGAACCCCGCATGACCAAGGAAACTTCTAACACTTTTAACATTCACCGGGTACGGTAATTGCTCAACCACTTCCACTTTAGCTTTATCCACTTGGATGCCTCGTCCAGACACCAAATGACCAAGTACCACCCCTTCAGTTACCATGAAGTGGCACTTCTCCCAGTTTAACACAAGATTGCTTTTCTCACAACGTTGCAAGACCTTAGTCAGATTAGCTAAACAACTATCAAAATCGGTCCCATAAACACTGAAGTCATCCATAAAGACCTCCATAATAGACTCGATATAATCAGAAAATATAGCCATCATACAACGTTGAAAGGTGGCAGGGGCATTACATAACCCAAAAGGCATTCTTCGGTAAGCAAAGACACCATAAGGGCATGTGAAGGTAGTCTTTTCCTGATCCTTAGGATGAATGAGGATCTGAAAGAATCCCGAGTAGCCGTCTAGATAACAAAAATACTTATGACACGCTAGACGCTCTAACATTTGGTCAATGTAGGGAAGAGGGAAGTGGTCTTTCCTAGTGGCTACATTCAGCCTCTTATAATCAATACACATCCTCCACCCAGTCACTAGTCTAGTAGATATGAGCTCGTTTTTCTCATTAGTGACGACCGTAGTCCCTCCCTTCTTAGGGACTACCTGAACAGGACTAACCCACTTGGAATCAGAAATAGTGTATATGATTCCCGCATCTAACAATTTATGCACCTCTTTTCTAACTACCTCTTGCATAGTGGGGTTCAAACGACGCTGACCCTGCCTACAAGGTTTATGGTCTTCTTCTAAGTGGATACGGTGCATACAAAAGTCAGGACTAATACCTTGTAAATCGTCAATGCTATAACCTATAGCCTTTTTGTGTCTTTTTAAAACCATGAACAAATCAGTAAGTTGGCTTTCAGATAAGCTAGCACTGACAATTACAGGATTTATCTCATGGGAATCAAGAAAAACATACTTAAGATGAGAGGGCGGGGTTTAAGTTCAGGTTTCTTTACCTCGGTAACCTTAGGGGGGTTACCTAAGCTATAAACCTTTTGTGCCTTGCAGTCCTCTCCTGTCAGCAGTTTTTCCATCTCAACTACTTCTTCACTTTGTGAGCTTCCAGCTTCAGCAGTGCTGGAAATTAAGGCGATCTCCAGAGGATCCCTATTCAAACATAAAGAAAGACAATCATCAATAGTTATATCAACAATATCGACTCTATGACATGTCTCTTCTAACATGGGGTGTTTCATTGCATTGTCTAAATTGAAAGTGATTGTATCATCCCCCACTGTTAGTGTAAGTCTCCCATTCTTAACATCTATAACCGCCCCCGCAGTATGGAGGAATGGTCGTCCCAAGATGATAGGAATTTGGGTATCCTCAGCCATATCTAAGACAACAAAGTCAACTGGTATGAAAAACTTCCCTACTCTAACCGGTACGTCTTCTAAAATCCGTAAAGGGTGTTTAATAGAATAGTCGGCCATTTGTAAGGTCATGGTTGTAACAGTAAGTTGACCCACATTAAGCTTCTTGCATATAGAAAATGGCATAACACTACCACTAGCCCCCAAATCACAAAGGGATTTATCGATAGCTAAGCAACCTATAGTACAAGGAATAGAAAAACTCCCTGGATCCTTTAGCTTAGGTGGTGATCTGGATTGCAACACAGCACTGCATTGCTCAGTAAATGCAACCGTCTCCACTTCATTAAAGGACCGCTTCCTTGTCAATATATCCTTCAAGAACTTTGCATAAGCCGGCACTTGAGTAATCAACTCGGTAAAAGGTACACTCACTTGCAGATTCTTGACCACTTCCATAAACCTCCCAGACTGTTTATCAAGCTTGGATTTATGTTGGTGGTGCGGAAAGGGAAGTGCAATGACAATTGGCTCGGCTTCTTTGGCTTTGGAAGATGAATTAGAAGATTTTTCATCCTGATCAGGGGTTGCTCGATCGAGCAGAGGGGTTGCTCGATCGAGTTTTTCTGAACAGGAACTTTCAGGAACTTTTCGAGCAGAATTTTCATCTTTTTCAAGGGTTGCTCGATCGAGCAAGGGGGTTCTGCTCAATCGAGCAACCTTAATTTCAGCCCATTTTTCGCTGTTTTTCGAACTTTGATAAGCACCTTCCAAGCTTTCATTGGTTTCATCCCCTATCATTTCAAGGCCTTTGTAATGGGTTACACTCCTCAAAGTGATTGCATTGGCTTGTTCATGTGGAGGGTGTCCTTGAGGAGGAAGATTACCTGGTTGTTTATGTGGATTTTGAATTGTCAATTGGGCAATTTGAGTGTCAACCATCTTATTATGAGCTATTAACTGTGAGATCTGAGCATCTTGCTTTTGTTGTAACATAAGACTCTGCTGCAACATGGCTTTCAATTCCGCCATGTCATTACTTGGAGGTGGTGGAGGTGGAGGTTGTTGAAAGTTTTGGCCTCCTTGATTGGAACGATTGTAATTACCTTGGGAATTGCGATTTTGAGGAATCACATAAGATGAACCTTGTTGTTGATGTGGTGGTGGGGTAGGATTGAGAACATTCTGACTTCGGTAGGAGAAATTGGGATGCTCTTTCGTCCTTTCATTGTAAAAATTGGAGTAAGGCGTACCTTGCTTAAAAGATTGAAAGGCAAGGACTTGCGTAACCGAACTCATACATTCCACTGCATTATGCCCCATAGTGCCACATCGTTCACAGGTTGGCTCTTGTTGAACTATGGCATGAACCGTTTGCTTATTTTCCAAGGACTTTGAAGTTTGTAACTCGGCAATTTTGGCAGTTAATGCCTCCAACTGAGCTGCAACTGCATTATCCGAACCTCCTCTCCTCACATTACCCCTAGGATTCCCATACTCAGCAGTGTGAGTAGCCATCTCATCAATTAACTTCCAAGCATTGGCATCAGTAGTGTTATTTTGGAATCTCCCATTAGCAGCAGAATCTAACAACGTCCTCTGATCATCATATAACCCATTATAAAATTGGTTGCATAGGAACCAAGTATCAAAACCATGATGTGGAACAGACTTGACAAGCTTTTTGAAGCGAACCCAGGCCTCATTAAAGTTTTCATTGGGACCTTGTTTGAAACTTGTGATTTGACTTCGAATGGCATTGGTTTTCTGTGGCGGAAAATATCTTTTGTAGAATGCAAGAGCCAAAGAATTCCAATCGGTGATTCCAAGTGCAGCCATATCTAACTCACTCAACCAATCTTCTGCCTCGTCTCGTAATGAAAAGGGAAACAACACCAATTTGATCTGATCTTGTGTCACCCCACCCGTCAAAGGAATAGAGCAACAATAATTGGTGAATTTCTCCATATGTTTAGCAGGATCCTCATTGGGGCTTCCTCCAAACATGTTTCGCTCCACCAAAGAGATATAAGATGGGCGAATCTCAAAAGTACTATTACTCGTAGTAGGGAGTTTGAATCCCTTGGGAATAGATGCAACGGTAGGCTCCGAATGGCTGGCTAGAGTAGGCATGGTTGTAGTAGGTGCAGAAATAGGTGTATCCTCTTCTAAGGATGGTTTTTCTGCGATGAATTCGGCGTAAACTGTTTCAAGCGTACTCAAGTCTTCCGCTTCTTGAATTTCCTTCCAAAAGTTTCGTCTAGACCGGAGAGTCTTCTCTGGTTCGGAATCGTAGGGCACGAGAACGGACCTAGAACACCTGGGCATAAACAAAAACTAAAGAAAAGGATGAGAACGGTCTCAAGGAACTTAGGTTCCCTGAGACGAAAAAGACAAACTAAGTAGAAACAAACAGAAAACTGTTGCCTCCCCGGCAACGGCGCCAAATTTGATAAGGGTAAAGTCGCGTCTCCTTAATCAAAGTAAACCTAAATCACAACTAACTAATAGTCAGCGGTAAGCAAGGTATCGAATCCACAGGGAGGCGGTAGTATTCTAATCTGTTAAACTAGGTTTGTCTCTATAGTAACAATTTCGGGGTTTTGAGATTGATTTTATAGTCTAAAAGCAATCAATAACAATAACTAATAGCAAACAATAGCAAACAATAACAACTAATAATAAACAATAACAACTAATAATAAAAGGTTGAAAACAATAAGATTAAAAGTCTAGGGTCTCAGGTTCACTAGGATTATTGTTCAGGGGTAAGGATGAAATCAACTATCATGCAATAAAGTTATCTAAGGTCACAAGATCGGTCGATTCAATTATGCCCTTTAGATCTACAATTTAACATGCGATCGATATCATTAAACGAGTTTTATTCAATTATCGTAGCCTATCTTAGTCTTAACCCGGTCGGTGTCAATCCTAATTTGCGAGACTAGTTAATTAATCCTGGCCAGTAATCAAACAACTAGAATTAAAACGATAATCAAACGATAACCATGCAATTGCAATTCAATTAATTAATCTACCCCTTCTAACAATCCTAGATCTCCTTTCAACCCTATAAAGGAATTTAGCTACTCATAATAATATAAATAACAACAATAATAATTAAAGTAAACATGATTAACAATAATGAAAGGATGAACAAAGAATAATTAAAGAACAAGAAGGCAATTAAATTGAATAACGAAAAAAGATTGAAGAATACCCATTACAAGTTGAACTAAAGGCAATCGTCTTTGATGAATAAAATCCAGAGGCAAAGAAAACTAATTTAGGGTTTCTGATTTAAAGCATAAAAGTATTGAAAAGCATGAGAAAGCATGTCTAATTATGAAAGACGAGCTTTCCTTTTATAATACAAAAGGTCTAATTAATTAGGTTAAAATTTAGGAAAATATAGAAATCCGCCAAAATATTAGGTTGCTCGATCGAGCAACGTGATTCTGCTCGATCGAGCAAGAGAACAGTTCGACTCGACCGAGCAAGGCTCTTCTGCTCGATCGAGCAAGAGAACAATTCGACTCGACCGAGCAAGGCTCTTCTGCTCGGTCGAGCAGCCTTCATTTTGGCTTTGTTTCTTCACTTTTCTTCCTTTCTTGTCTTTCTTCTCGATTCTTCTTGATTCTTCTCGATTCCCGTGCCTAACTTTCCACGATCCACCTCCGCCATGCTCCATATCTACTCAAAAAGCTCCAAATGCATCCAATCTGCATTAAAACATAACAAAAGCGGCAGAATCGATATTCTAGCTAAAATAGCATAGAAATAAGCAAGGAAAGACGGTAAATCAAGTTAAATGCATCTAAGGGAGGCATAAAATATGTATATAAATAATGATCATCAATCCCTCTCCTTCTTTCACTCCTAGGCCAAATGTCTATGGGAAGAGGCCGTTTACTCCGTCTTCCTCTAACTCTTATGCCAACAAGAGGAGATTCAATCCTCCGTCGGCACATTCTCGGAATAGATAAGGATCATCCCAAAAATACCTCTTGACATCGTGTTGAAACCTCTTCTTTTGCTGATAGGATTGGTCAGGAGGCATAATTCCCCCAACCAAGAAGTTAGCATAATCGGCAAACCATGGAGTTTCCATGGTAATGGCAAGGAGATGATCATCAGCAAACGAATCATCAATGGGGATGGAATCTCCCTCTTCAAACCTCAGACGAGACAAATGGTCAGCAACCACATTCTCTGCACCTGACTTATCCCGGAACTCCAAATCAAATTCTTGTAACAACAAGATCCAACGAATAAGCCTAGGTTTGGCTTCCTTTTTCGCCAACAAGTATTTCAGTGCTGCATGGTCAGTATAGACTATCACCTTAGAACCCACAAGATAGGCTCTAAACTTATCCAAAGCAAAGACAACTGCAAGTAACTCCTTTTCAGTGGTAGCGTAGTTAACTTGCGCATCATCCAAAGTCTTACTGGCATAGTAAACTGAATGTAGCACCTTATCCTTCATTTGCCCCAAAACAGCTCCAACTGCATAGTCACTGACATCACACATTATCTCAAACGGCAATGTCCAATCAGAAGACTGGATAATAGGAGCTGAGATTAGAGCTTGTTTAATCCTGTCAAAAGACTTAATACACTCATCAGTAAAGACAAACGGGGCATCCTTATGGAGAAGCTTAGTCATTGGTTGAGCAATCTTTGAAAAATTCTTAATAAAACGGCGATAGAACCCCGCATGACCAAGGAAACTTCTAACACTTTTAACATTCACCGGGTACGGTAATTGCTCAACCACTTCCACTTTAGCTTTATCCACTTGGATGTCTCGTCCAGACACCAAATGACGAAGTACCACCCCTTCAGTTACCATGAAGTGACACTTCTCCCAGTTTAACACAAGATTGCTTTTCTCACAACGTTGCAAGACCTTAGTCAGATTAGCTAAACAACTATCAAAATCGGTCCCATAAACACTGAAGTCATCCATAAAGACCTCCATAATAGACTCGATATAATCAGAAAATATAGCCATCATACAACGTTGAAAGGTGGCAGGGGCATTACATAACCCAAAAGGCATTCTTCAATAAGCAAAGACACCATAAGGGCATGTGAAGGTAGTCTTTTCCTGATCGTCAGGATGGATGGGGATTTGAAAGAATCCCGAGTAGCCGTCTAGATAACAAAAATACTTATGACACGCTAGACGCTCTAACATTTGGTCAATGTAGGGAAGAGGGAAGTGGTCTTTCCTAGTGGCTACATTCAGCCTCTTATAATCAATACACATCCTCCACCCAGTCACTAGTCTAGTAGATATGAGCTCGTTTTTCTCATTAGTGACGACCGTAGTCCCTCCCTTCTTAGGGACTACCTGAACAGGACTAACCCACTTGGAATCAGAAATAGCATATATGATTCCCGCATCTAACAATTTCTGCACCTCTTTTCTAACTACCTCTTGCCTAGTGGGGTTCAAACGACGCTGACCCTGCCTACAAGGTTTATGGTCTTCTTCTAAGTGGATACGGTGCATACAAAAGTCAGGACTAATACCTTGTAAATCGTCAATGCTATAACCTATAGCCTTTTTGTGTCTTTTTAAAACCATGAACAAATCAGTAAGTTGGCTTTCAGATAAGCTAGCACTGACAATTACAGGATTTATCTCATGGGAATCAAGAAAAACATACTTAAGATGAGAGGGCGGGGTTTAAGTTCAGGTTTCTTTACCTCGGTAACCTTAGGGGGGTTACCTAAGCTATAAACCTTTTGTGCCTTGCAGTCCTCTCCTGTCAGCAGTTTTTCCATCTCAACTACTTCTTCACTTTGTGAGCTTCCAGCTTCAGCAGTGCTGGAAATTAAGGCGATCTCCAGAGGATCCCTATTCAAACATAAAGAAAGACAATCATCAATAGTTATATCAACAATATCGACTCTATGACATGTCTCTTCTAACATGGGGTGTTTCATTGCATTGTCTAAATTGAAAGTGATTGTATCATCCCCCACTGTTAGTGTAAGTCTCCCATTCTTAACATCTATAACCGCCCCCGCAGTATGGAGGAATGGTCGTCCCAAGATGATAGGAATTTGGGTATCCTCAGCCATATCTAAGACAACAAAGTCAACTGGTATGAAAAACTTCCCTACTCTAACCGGTACGTCTTCTAAAATCCGTAAAGGGTGTTTAATAGAATAGTCGGCCATTTGTAAGGTCATGGTTGTAACAGTAAGTTGACCCACATTAAGCTTCTTGCATATAGAAAATGGCATAACACTACCACTAGCCCCCAAATCACAAAGGGATTTATCGATAGCTAAGCAACCTATAGTACAAGGAATAGAAAAACTCCCTGGATCCTTTAGCTTAGGTGGTGATCTGGATTGCAACACAGCACTGCATTGCTCAGTAAATGCAACCGTCTCCACTTCATTAAAGGACCGCTTCCTTGTCAATATATCCTTCAAGAACTTTGCATAAGCCGGCACTTGAGTAATCAACTCGGTAAAAGGTACACTCACTTGCAGATTCTTGACCACTTCCATAAACCTCCCAGACTGTTTATCAAGCTTGGATTTATGTTGGTGGTGCGGAAAGGGAAGTGCAATGACAATTGGCTCGGCTTCTTTGGCTTTGGAAGATGAATTAGAAGATTTTTCATCCTGATCAGGGGTTGCTCGATCGAGCAGAGGGGTTGCTCGATCGAGTTTTTCTGAACAGGAACTTTCAGGAACTTTTCGAGCAGAATTTTCATCTTTTTCAAGGGTTGCTCGATCGAGCAAGGGGGTTCTGCTCAATCGAGCAACCTTAATTTCAGCCCATTTTTCGCTGTTTTTCGAACTTTGATAAGCACCTTCCAAGCTTTCATTGGTTTCATCCCCTATCATTTCAAGGCCTTTGTAATGGGTTACACTCCTCAAAGTGATTGCATTGGCTTGTTCATGTGGAGGGTGTCCTTGAGGAGGAAGATTACCTGGTTGTTTATGTGGATTTTGAATTGTCAATTGGGCAATTTGAGTGTCAACCATCTTATTATGAGCTATTAACTGTGAGATCTGAGCATCTTGCTTTTGTTGTAACATAAGACTCTGCTGCAACATGGCTTTCAATTCCGCCATGTCATTACTTGGAGGTGGTGGAGGTGGAGGTTGTTGAAAGTTTTGGCCTCCTTGATTGGAACGATTGTAATTACCTTGGGAATTGCGATTCTGAGGAATCACATAAGATGAACCTTGTTGTTGATGTGGCGGTGGGGTAGGATTAAGAACATTCTGACTTCGGTAGGAGAAATTGGGATGCTCTTTCGTCCTTTCATTGTAAAAATTGGAGTAAGGCGTACCTTGCTTAAAAGATTGAAAGGCAAGGACTTGCGTAACCGAACTCATACATTCCACTGCATTATGCCCCATAGTGCCACATCGTTCACAGGTTGGCTCTTGTTGAACTATGGCATGAACCGTTTGCTTATTTTCCAAGGACTTTGAAGTTTGTAACTCGGCAATTTTGGCAGTTAATGCCTCCAACTGAGCTGCAACTGCATTATCCGAACCTCCTCTCCTCACATTACCCCTAGGATTCCCATACTCAACAGTGTGAGTAGCCATCTCATCAATTAACTTCCAAGCATTGGCATCAGTAGTGTTATTTTGGAATCTCCCATTAGCAGCAGAATCTAACAACGTCCTCTGATCATCATATAACCCATTATAAAATTGGTTGCATAGGAACCAAGTATCTAAACCATGATGTGGAACAGACTTGACAAGCTTTTTGAAGCGAACCCAGGCCTCATTAAAGTTTTCATTGGGACCTTGTTTGAAACTTGTGATTTGACTTCGAATGGCATTGGTTTTCTGTGGCGGAAAATATCTTTTGTAGAATGCAAGAGCCAAAGAATTCCAATCGGTGATTCCAAGTGCAGCCATATCTAACTCACTCAACCAATCTTCTGCCCCGTCTCGTAATGAAAAGGGAAACAACACCAATTTGATCTGATCTTGTGTCACCCCACCCGTCAAAGGAATAGAGCAACAATAATTGGTGAATTTCTCCATATGTTTAGCAGGATCCTCAGTAGGGCTTCCTCCAAACATGTTTCGCTCCACCAAAGAGATATAAGATGGACGAATCTCAAAAGTACTATTACCCGTAGTAGGGAGTTGAAATCCCTTGGGAATAGATGCAACGGTAGGCTCCGAATGGCTGGCTAGAGTAGGCATGGTTGTCGTAGGTGCAGAAATAGGTGTATCCTCTTCTAAGGATGGTTTTTCTGCGACGAATTCGGCGTAAACTGTTTCAAGCGTACTCAAGTCTTTCGCTTCTTGAATTTCCTTCCAAAAGTTTCGTCTAGACCGGAGAGTCTTCTCTGGTTCGGAATCGTAGGGCACGAGAACGGACCTAGAACACCTGGGCATAAACAAAAACTAAAGAAAAGGATGAGAACGGTCTCAAGGAACTTAGGTTCCCTGAGACGAAAAAAGACAAACTAAGTAGAAACAAACAGAAAACTGTTGCCTCCCCGGCAACGGCGCCAAATTTGATAAGGGTAAAGTCGCGTCTCCTTAATCAAAGTAAACCTAAATCACAACTAACTAATAGTCAGCGGTAAGCAAGGTATCGAATCCACATGGAGGCGGTAGTATTCTAATCTGTTAAACTAGGTTTGTCTCTTAAGTAACAATTTCTGGGTTTTGATTGTGGTTTCTAAACTAATAGCAATTAATAACAACAACTAAAGTAAACAATAACAACTAATAACAATAATAATAACAACTAATAATAAGCAAGAACAAACTATAAGCAATAACAAACTATAAGCAATAACAAACTAATAAGGTTGAAAACAATGAGATTAAAAATCTAGGGTCTCAGGTTCACTAGGATTATTATTCAGGGGTAAGGATGAAATCAACTATCATGCAATAAAGTTATCTAAGGTCACAAGATCGGTCGATTCAATTATGCCCTTTAGATCTACGATTAACATGCGATCGCTATCATTAAACGAGTTCTATTCAATTATCGTAGCCTATCTTAGTCTTAACCCAGTCGGTGTCAATTCTAATTCGCGAGACTAGTTAATTAATCCTGGCCAGTAATCAAACAACTAGAATTAAAACGATAATCAAACGATAACCATGCAATTGCAATTCAATTAATTAATCTACCCCTTCTAACAATCCTAGATCTCCTTTCAACCTTAGAAAGAAATTTAGCTACTCATAATAATATAAATAACAACAATAATAATTAAAGTAAACATGATTAACAATAATGAAAGGATGAACAAAGAATAATTAAAGAGCAAGAAGGCAATTAAATTGAATAACGAAAAAAGATTGAAGAATACCGATTACAAGTTGAACTAAAGGCAATCGTCTTTGATGAAAAAAATCCAGAGGCAAAGAAAACTAATTTAGGGTTTCTGATTTAAAGCATAAAAGTATTGAAAAGCATGAGAAAGCATGTCTAATTATGAAAGACGAGCTTTCCTTTTATAATACAAAAGGTCTAATTAATTAGGTTAAAGTTTAGGAAAATATAGAAATCCGCCAAAATATTAGGTTGCTCGATCGAGCAACGTGATTCTGCTCGATCGAGCAAGAGAACAGTTCGACTCGACCGAGCAAGGCTCTTCTGCTCGATCGAGCAAGAGAACAATTCGACTCGACCGAGCAAGGCTCTTCTGCTCGGTCGAGCAGCCTTCATTTTGGCTTTGTTTCTTCACTTTTATTCCTTTCTTGTCTTTCTTCTCGATTCTTCTTGATTCTTCTCGATTCCCGTGCCTAACTTTCCACGATCCACCTCCGCCATGCTCCATATCTACTCAAAAAGCTCCAAATGCATCCAATCTGCATTAAAACATAACAAAAGCGGCATAATCGATATTCTAGCTAAAATAGCATAGAAATAAGCAAGGAAAGACGGTAAATCAAGTTAAATGCATCTAAGGGAGGCATAAAATATGTATATAAATAATGATCATCAATCCCTCTCCTTCTTTCACTCCTAGGCCAAATGTCTATGGGAAGAGGCCGTTTACTCCGTCTTCCTCTAACTCTTATGCCAACAAGAGGAGATTCAATCCTCCGTCGGCACATTCTCGGAATAGATAAGGATCATCCCAAAAATACCTCTTGACATCGTGTTGAAACCTCTTCTTTTGCTGATAGGATTGGTCAGGAGGCATAATTCCCCCAACCAAGAAGTTAGCATAATCGGCAAACCATGGAGTTTCCATGGTAATGGCAAGGAGATGATCATCAGCAAACGAATCATCAATGGGGATGGAATCTCCCTCTTCAAACCTCAGACGAGACAAATGGTCAGCAACCACATTCTCTGCACCTGACTTATCCCGGAACTCCAAATCAAATTCTTGTAACAACAAGATCCAACGAATAAGCCTAGGTTTGGCTTCCTTTTTCGCCAACAAGTATTTCAGTGCTGCATGGTCAGTATAGACTATCACCTTAGAACCCACAAGATAGGCTCTAAACTTATCCAAAGCAAAGACAACTGCAAGTAACTCCTTTTCAGTGGTAGCGTAGTTAACTTGCGCATCATCCAAAGTCTTACTGGCATAGTAAACTGCATGTAGCACCTTATCCTTCCTTTGCCCCAAAACAGCCCCAACTGCATAGTCACTGGCATCATACATTATCTCAAACGACAATGTCCAATCAGGAGACTGGATAATAAGAGCTGAGATTAGAGCTTGTTTAATCCTGTCAAAAGACTTAACACACTCATCAGTAAAGACAAACGGGGCATCCTTATGGAGAAGCTTAGTCATTGGTTGAGCAATCTTTGAAAAATCCTTAATAAAACGGCGATAGAACCCCGCATGACCAAGGAAACTTCTAACACTTTTAACATTCACCGGGTACGGTAATTGCTCAACCACTTCCACTTTAGCTTTATCCACTTGGATGCCTCGTTCAGACACCAAATGACCAAGTACCACCCCTTCAGTTACCATGAAGTGGCACTTCTCCCAGTTTAAAACAAGATTGCTTTTCTCACAACGTTGCAAGACCTTAGTCAGATTAGCTAAACAACTATCAAAATCGGTCCCATAAACACTGAAGTCATCCATAAAGACCTCCATAATAGACTCGATATAATCATAAAATATAGCCATCATACAACGTTGAAAGGTGGCAGGGGCATTACATAACCCAAAAGGCATTCTTCGGTAAGCAAAGACACCATAAGGGCATGTGAAGGTAGTCTTTTCCTGATCGTCAGAATGAATGGGGATCTGAAAGAATCCCGAGTAGCCGTCTAGATAACAAAAATACTTATGACACGCTAGACGCTCTAACATTTGGTCAATGTAGGGAAGAGGGAAGTGGTCTTTCCTAGTGGCTACATTCAGCCTCCTATAATCAATACACATCCTCCACCCAGTCACTATTCTAGTAGATATGAGCTCGTTTTTCTCATTAGTGACGACCGTAGTCCCTCCCTTCTTAGGGACTACCTGAACAGGACTGACCCACTTGGAATCAGAAATAGCATATATGATTCCCGCATCTAACAATTTCTGCACCTCTTTTCTAACTACCTCTTGCATAGTGGGGTTCAAACGACGCTGACCCTGTCTACAAGGTTTATGGTCTTCTTCTAAGTGGATACGGTGCATACAAAAGTCAGGACTAATACCTTGTAAATCGTCAATGCTATAACCTATAGCCTTTTTGTGTCTTTTTAAAACCATGAACAAATCAGTAAGTTGGCTTTCAGATAAGCTAGCACTGACAATTACAGGATTTATCTCATGGGAATCAAGAAAAACATACTTAAGATGAGAGGGCGGGGTTTAAGTTCAGGTTTCTTTACCTCGGTAACCTTAGGGGGGTTACCTAAGCTATAAACCTTTTGTGCCTTGCAGTCCTCTCCTGTCAGCAGTTTTTCCATCTCAACTACTTCTTCACTTTGTGAGCTTCCAGCTTCAGCAGTGCTGGAAATTAAGGCGATCTCCAGAGGATCCCTATTCAAACATAAAGAAAGACAATCATCAATAGTTATATCAACAATATCGACTCTATGACATGTCTCTTCTAACATGGGGTGTTTCATTGCATTGTCTAAATTGAAAGTGATTGTATCATCCCCCACTGTTAGTGTAAGTCTCCCATTCTTAACATCTATAACCGCCCCCGCAGTATGGAGGAATGGTCGTCCCAAGATGATAGGAATTTGGGTATCCTCAGCCATATCTAAGACAACAAAGTCAACTGGTATGAAAAACTTCCCTACTCTAACCGGTACGTCTTCTAAAATCCGTAAAGGGTGTTTAATAGAATAGTCGGCCATTTGTAAGGTCATGGTTGTAACAGTAAGTTGACCCACATTAAGCTTCTTGCATATAGAAAATGGCATAACACTACCACTAGCCCCCAAATCACAAAGGGATTTATCGATAGCTAAGCAACCTATAGTACAAGGAATAGAAAAACTCCCTGGATCCTTTAGCTTAGGTGGTGATCTGGATTGCAACACAGCACTGCATTGCTCAGTAAATGCAACCGTCTCCACTTCATTAAAGGACCGCTTCCTTGTCAATATATCCTTCAAGAACTTTGCATAAGCCGGCACTTGAGTAATCAACTCGGTAAAAGGTACACTCACTTGCAGATTCTTGACCACTTCCATAAACCTCCCAGACTGTTTATCAAGCTTGGATTTATGTTGGTGGTGCGGAAAGGGAAGTGCAATGACAATTGGCTCGGCTTCTTTGGCTTTGGAAGATGAATTAGAAGATTTTTCATCCTGATCAGGGGTTGCTCGATCGAGCAGAGGGGTTGCTCGATCGAGTTTTTCTGAACAGGAACTTTCAGGAACTTTTCGAGCAGAATTTTCATCTTTTTCAAGGGTTGCTCGATCGAGCAAGGGGGTTCTGCTCAATCGAGCAACCTTAATTTCAGCCCATTTTTCGCTGTTTTTCGAACTTTGATAAGCACCTTCCAAGCTTTCATTGGTTTCATCCCCTATCATTTCAAGGCCTTTGTAATGGGTTACACTCCTCAAAGTGATTGAATTGGCTTGTTCATGTGGAGGGTGTCCTTGAGGAGGAAGATTACCTGGTTGTTTATGTGGATTTTGAATTGTCAATTGGGCAATTTGAGTGTCAACCATCTTATTATGAGCTATTAACTGTGAGATCTGAGCATCTTGCTTTTGTTGTAACATAAGACTCTGCTGCAACATGGCTTTCAATTCCGCCATGTCATTACTTGGAGGTGGTGGAGGTGGAGGTTGTTGAAAGTTTTGGCCTCCTTGATTGGAACGATTGTAATTACCTTGGGAATTGCGATTTTGAGGAATCACATAAGATGAACCTTGTTGTTGATGTGGTGGTGGGGTAGGATTGAGAACATTCTGACTTCGGTAGGAGAAATTGGGATGCTCTTTCGTCCTTTCATTGTAAAAATTGGAGTAAGGCGTACCTTGCTTAAAAGATTGAAAGGCAAGGACTTGCGTAACCGAACTCATACATTCCACTGCATTATGCCCCATAGTGCCACATCGTTCACAGGTTGGCTCTTGTTGAACTATGGCATGAACCGTTTGCTTATTTTCCAAGGACTTTGAAGTTTGTAACTCGGCAATTTTGGCAGTTAATGCCTCCAACTGAGCTGCAACTGCATTATCCGAACCTCCTCTCCTCACATTACCCCTAGGATTCCCATACTCAGCAGTGTGAGTAGCCATCTCATCAATTAACTTCCAGGCATTGGCATCAGTAGTGTTATTTTGGAATCTCCCATTAGTAGCAGAATCTAACAAGTTCCTCTGATCATCATATAACCCATTGTAAAATTGGTTGCATAAGAACCAAGTATCAAAACCATGATGTGGAACAGACTTGACAACCTTTTTGAAGCGAACACAGGCCTCATTAAAGTTCTCATTGGGACCTTGTTTGAAACTTGTGATTTGACTTCGAATGGCATTGGTTTTCTGTGGCGGAAAATATCTTTTGTAGAATGCAAGAGCCAAAGAATTCCAATCGGTGATGCCAAGTGCAGCCATATCTAACTCACTCAACCAATCTTCTGCCCCGTCTCGTAATGAAAAGGGAAACAACACCAATTTGATCTGATCTTGTGTCACCCCACCCGTCAAAGGAATAGAGCAACAATAATTGGTGAATTTCTCCATATGTTTAGCAGGATCCTCATTGGGGCTTCCTCCAAACATGTTTCGCTCCACCAAAGAGATATAAGATGGGCGAATCTCAAAAGTACTATTACTCGTAGTAGGGAGTTTGAATCCCTTGGGAATAGATGCAACGGTAGGCTCCGAATGGCTGGCTAGAGTAGGCATGGTTGTAGTAGGTGCAGAAATAGGTGTATCCTCTTCTAAGGATGGTTTTTCTGCGACGAATTCGGCGTAAACTGTTTCAAGCGTACTCAAGTCTTCCGCTTCTTGAATTTCCTTCCAAAAGTTTCGTCTAGACTGGAGAGTCTTTTCTGGTTCGGAATCGTAGGGCACGAGAACGGACCTAGAACACCTGGGCATAAACAAAAAATAAAGAAAAGGATGAGAACGGTCTCAAGGAACTTTAGGTTCCCTGAGACGAAAAAGACAAACTAAGTAGAAACAAACAGAAAACTGTTGCCTCCCCGGCAACGGCGCCAAATTTGATAAGGGTAAAGTCGCGTCTCCTTAATCAAAGTAAACCTAAATCACAACTAACTAATAGTCAGCGGTAAGCAAGGTATCGAATCCACATGGAGGTGGTAGTATTCTAATCTGTTAAACTAGGTTTGTCTCTATAGTAACAATTTCTGGGGTTTTGATTTTGAGTTCTAAACTAAAAGCAATCAATAATAATAACTAATAGCAAACAATAGCAACTAATAATAATAACAACTAATAATAAGCAATAACAAACTAATAAGGTTGAAAACAATGAGATTAAAAGTCTAGAATCTCAGGTTCACTAGGATTATTATTCAGGGGTAAGGATGAAATCAACTATCATGCAATAAAGTTATCTAAGGTCACAAGATCGGTCGATTCAATTATGCCCTTTAGATCTACGATTAACATGCGATCGCTATCATTAAACGAGTTCTATTCAATTATCGTAGCCTATCTTAGTCTTAACCCAGTCGGTGTCAATTCTAATTTGCGAGACTAGTTAATTAATCCTGGCCAGTAATCAAACAACTAGAATTAAAACGATAATCAAACGATAACCATGCAATTGCAATTCAATTAATTAATCTACCCCTTCTAACAATCCTAGATCTCCTTTCAACCCTATAAAGGAATTTAGCTACTCATAATAATATAAATAACAACAATAATAATTAAAGTAAACATGATTAACAATAATGAAAGGATGAACAAAGAATAATTAAAGAACAAGAAGGCAATTAAATTGAATAACGAAAAAAGATTGAAGAATACCCATTACAAGTTGAACTAAAGGCAATCGTCTTTGATGAATAAAATCCAGAGGCAAAGAAAACTAATTTAGGGTTTCTGATTTAAAGCATAAAAGTATTGAAAAGCATGAGAAAGCATGTCTAATTATGAAAGACGAGCTTTCCTTTTATAATACAAAAGGTCTAATTAATTAGGTTAAAATTTAGGAAAATATAGAAATCCGCCAAAATATTAGGTTGCTCGATCGAGCAACGTGATTCTGCTCGATCGAGCAAGAGAACAGTTCGACTCGACCGAGCAAGGCTCTTCTGCTCGATCGAGCAAGAGAACAATTCGACTCGACCGAGCAAGGCTCTTCTGCTCGGTCGAGCAGCCTTCATTTTGGCTTTGTTTCTTCACTTTTCTTCCTTTCTTGTCTTTCTTCTCGATTCTTCTTGATTCTTCTCGATTCCCGTGCCTAACTTTCCACGATCCACCTCCGCCATGCTCCATATCTACTCAAAAAGCTCCAAATGCATCCAATCTGCATTAAAACATAACAAAAGCGGCAGAATCGATATTCTAGCTAAAATAGCATAGAATAAGCAAGGAAAGACGGTAAATCGAGTTATTTGCAACTAAGGGAAGCAT